>RJWK010044002.1:0-18547 GCA_004363435.1 Platanista minor
GACTCCTGCATGCTCCCTAAGAACTTGTTGAACTGAATGAATGCATTGAGGACTGGCAGGTTATATGCAAAATCAAAAAATCATTGCTGTGGGCTTCCCTGGTGGCGCGGTGGCTGAGAGTCCGCCTGTCGAGGCAGGGGACGCGGGTTCGTGCCCCGGTCCAGGAAGATCCCACATGCCGCGGAGCGGCTGGGCCCGTGAGCCGTGGCCGCTGAGCCTGCGCGTCCGGAGCCTGTGCTCCGCAACGGGAGAGGCCACGACAGTGAGAGGCCCGTGTACCGCCAAAAAAAAAAATCATTGTTGTACTTGGGCAATAGAATCATGAATATGTTTTCCAAAAATTTCCTTGACACAGTTGTTACAATAGTTTGTTGAAAAGTAAGTTAACAAATTAAAAAAGAGAGTCCTAGCTGCCTCTAGAACTCATATGTCAAGGGAATGGAAATCTTAAAGAAATTAAAAATAAAAAAACTTTGAGTCCAGGATATCCCCAGGGCTGAGAGGCTGTGAACCTGGATCTTGGTCATTCTTCAATCCTCCCCAGGGCAAACAAGTACGAGGCTGTTGCAAAGGTCCGAGGGAGACGTGGTGAGGGTCTGAAGTAAGAAAGTGACGGGGTGGTGAGGAGGATCCAACAGGAGAGAATTGCTCATCTTCTGTGTGAGATTCTCCACTCCAACTTCCCGAATGCTGCACTGCTCTGTTCCCCTTCCTCTCTGTGCTTTTCTAGAAGGAGTGAGACTTGTTATCCCACATTTGGATGACTTCTAGATACGTTTAGAAAAGCTTATTTGGACAACGTTCTGGTATGGTCAACCAGTTGAAACAGGAAGACAAAATTTCTGCCTGTTTCGACAAAATACGTGCATGCAAATAAAACCCAAAATGAACTCTTAATATCCAATGGGCCTTGCAAGTCCCTTGACTGATGTGACTTGACAGCTCCCTCTCTCTCACTGCCCCCAACATATACACAAGCGATCCACCCCCCAAACCTGATAGATTCTACCTAAAACCACATCTTAAGTCCTTCCCCTCTCTCCACCCCACAGCCACCAAGTCCAAGGCCCCAGAAACTCTTGCTTGGATTCCTGCAACACCCCCTACTGCTCTCACGGCTTCTACCCTTGGCCTCCCTGGTCCATTCTATGCACAGGAGCCAAAGAGATCTTTTTAAAAACACAACTCAGAGTATGTCACTCCTGCTTCAAATGACCTTCAGTAGCACCCATTTCACTTAGGCTACAATATAGAATCCTTAACACGGACTGCAAGGCTCCCCACGTGCAGCTTCTGCCCGCCTCTCCAGCCCTTCTCATTGCTGGACACTCACTCACTTCACTGACCACATTGCCCTCTTTCAAGCTCCCAAATGAGTCAAGCTCTTTCATGCCTCAGGGCCTTTGCACGTGCTGTTCTTCCCACCTGGAATGTCCTCTCCACTCTCTGCCTAACGAACAGATATTCATTTTTCAGCCCTCAGCTTAAAGTCATCTCCTTCAAAGGGTCTTTTCTCACCTCTTCATATGGATTAGAACCCCTGCTACTACTCAGTACTTAACTTTCATACAATTATCTAAATACATACATTTCTTGTTTATCTGTGCGATTATTGGTTTAATGTCTGTCTCTCCCATTAGCTTATAACTTCTACGAGGGCAAAGACCATGTCTGTTTTGCTTCTCATTGTATACCCACCCAGTGCCTAGCGAGGTTCATGGTGAGCCCTCAACATAGGATTTACCAAATGAATGATTCAATGAACCAACCCAGAACATCAGTTCAATCACAAGAAATATTTCCTGGGGCTTCCGTGGTGGTGCAGTGGTTGAGAGTCCGCCTGCCGATGCAGGGGACACGGGTTCGTGCCCCAGTCCGGGAAGATCCCACATGCCGCGAAGCAGCTGGGCCCGTGAGCCGTGGCCGCTGAGCCTGCGCGTCCGGAGCCTGTGCTCCGCCACGGGAGAGGCCACGACAGTGAGAGGCCCGCGTACCACAAAAAAAAAAAAAAAAAAAAAAAGAAAGAAATATTTCCTGGTTGTGCCCTTCATCTGTTGAATGCAAATTTATTCAACAGTTACACAATGAAGAGTAACAGAAACACATAATAATTCTTTTGCTAACATGGAGGATGTATTCCAAGGACATACTTCTTGGTCTGACAGTTTATTGCTAGAGATAGAAGTGCAGCAGGCAATGAGATTTGGCCCAGGGTGCCAGATGAAGAATTGTCTTGGGAACATCATTAAATACTTTATAAATTAGGCAATTTCAGGCTGTGAGGGATAAAGACATACTCAGTTTGTCTCAGTAAATGGAAGTCTATCAGTTAGACTCAATATTGTATGTGACAGAGGACCCATCTCAAACCGCATTGAACAACAGAGAGGATTTATTGGCTTCATAATGGAAAAGTCTTGAGACAAGTCTGTCTTTCTTAGGGAGAGGCTTGATGCTGGGGCCTAATGATGTCACCAGGACCGTTTCTTTCTGCCTCTGCCCTGCTCTCCACCCAAGGCTTTGTCTTGAGGCTGCACAAGGTCACCTAGGTTCTCATTTCATAAAAGCAAAAGGGTTGCAGCTGTCCAGACCTCACGTCCTCACACCCCCTGAGCTACAGAAGAGAACGCCTTTCTTCTAGAAGCTTCTATAGAACCTGACTGATCAGCAGAATCACATGACAAGCTGATTCCTGACACCGCCCTGCCCCAGCACCTCCCCACACAAACATAGTATAGCTGGTGGACAGCCTGAGAATCTGTAATTTTTGAATTTTTTTTTTTACAGAAAACTATAAAGGAGAAACCAAAATTGCTCCTTCATTCCACCATCCAGAAGACACAAAGTTTCCAGTAAAAGTAA
The DNA here is from genome assembly GCA_004363435.1 of Platanista minor. NCBI lineage: Eukaryota > Metazoa > Chordata > Mammalia > Artiodactyla > Platanistidae > Platanista > Platanista minor. Next base: position 2,863 of record RJWK010044002.1, read on the forward strand.
CCAATGCACAAAGTAAGAAAATCAAACAGTACAGAATGGATGTTAAACCTTCTCTCCCCATCCCTTCCCTCAAAGGTGTTGCTGTTATCACTTTCTTGTATATTTTCCATTGACAAAAAGAATGTGTGCATTTACCAAAATACATAGTGTAGCATTTTTTAAATTTCATGGAAATCAGATCCTACTATTTGTACTCTTCTGCTTCTTACTTTTTTCACTACACAATGTAACTCAGAGTCTGTGCTATTTCAGCAAATGGAGTTCCTCTTCAACCTTTTAAAAAGATGTAAGAATGTAACCCCAGTTTATTTAACTGGTTCTCTGTTGATGGACACTTAGGTTGTTTATTACATGAACAACGCTGCAGTAGACTTCCTTCCTTATCTGTCTTGACCTTCTCTGTGGGTGATGGCACAGAGCCAAGCTCCTAGCGGTGGGATCACTGGGTCAAAAGTTATCCACATTTAAAAAATGTTAACAAGATCCTACTGTATAGCACAGGGAACTATATTCAATATTCTATGATAAACCATAATGGAAAAGAATATATATAAGATATACTTAATATATATATTAAGTCCCCTACACTCGAACATTCACGTTGCGAACTTTCAAAGATGAGAATGCTTGTTCGCATGTCCAATCACATAAGGCATGAGTGAAATTGCAGCTGGCCCTCCGTCCCCTATTACTGACGATCCTTCAGCTCTACCATCTCCCACCTCCCCTCCCTGCTCCAGTCAGTAACTCTTCTCGCCTGTTCACTCGATGCCAGCCCCTGGATGCCAGCTGTTGTACTGTATTACTGTACTTTTCAAGGTACTGTACGGTAAGATTAAAAATGTTTTCTTTGGGCTTCCCTGGTGATGCAGTGGTTGAGAGTCCGCCTGCCGATGCAGGGGACATGGGTTCGTGCCCCGGTCCGGGAAGATCCCACGTGCCACGGAGCGGCTGGGCCCGTGAGCCGTGGCCGCTGAGCCTGCGCGTCCGGAGCCTGTGCTCCGCAACGGGAGAGGCCACGACAGTGAGAGGCCCGTGTACCGCCAAAAAGAAAAAAAGTTTTCTTTATTTTTTGTTTGTATTTTTATTATTTGTGTGAAAAGTATTATAAAACTATTACAGTACAGTACTATATAGCCGATTGTGTTGGTTGGGTACCTAGGCTAACTTTGTTGGACTTAAGAGCAAATTGGACTTACGAATGCACTCTCGGAACGGAACCCGTTCATATGTAGGGGACGTGCTGTATATAGCTGAATCAATTTGCTTTACAATAGAAATTAACACAATATTGGGACTTCCCTGGCCATCCAGTGGTTAAGACTCCATGCTTCATGCAGGGGGCACGGGTTCCATCCCTGGTCGGGGAACTAAGATCCCACGTGCCGCACAGCGCGGCCAGAAAAAAAAAAAAAAAGTAACACAACATTGTAAGTCAACCATACTTCAGTAAAATAAATTTTTAAAAAAATGTTGATGTACGTTGAGGTTCACTAATGAAGTCTCTATTACCATTTGAACTTCACAATTGTTGCCCTTAACTACATGTGGGTGAATATGATGATACTGGAGCGGGGGGTTCTGTTCAAAGCCCATTATGTGATTCTGGAGCTCATCAAGCTGTGAGGACCACTGCCCCGCCAGGCTTCCCAGGTGCCACCAAAGTTGCATTCGTTGTCACTCCCTCTGCGCTGTTAAAAGCTGGTCCTTCCCCCATAGTCTCACCAGCCTGGGCATTATGAAATTTTATGATTTTTATCAATCAGATTCATGAAGAATGGTCATGCATCGCTCTGATTTGCATCTCCTTACTTCCGAGTAAGGCTGAATGACTCTTCCTATGTTCATTGGTCTTTGGTATTTCTTCTTGCTCTGCCAGTTTGGATCTTCTGCCCAGCAGTTAGTAGGGTATTTGTATTATGTACAGGAGCCCTTTGCAAATTAAAGATAGTAGTGCAGGGCTTCCCTGGTGGTGCAGCGGTTGAGGGGACGCGGGTTCGTGCCCCGGTCCGGGAAGATCCCACATGCCGTGGAGCGGCTGGGCCCGTGAGCCATGGCCGCTGAGCCTGCGCGTCCGGAGCCTGTGCTCCGCAACCGGACAGGCCACGGCAGCGAGAGGCCCGCGTACCGCAAAAACAAACAAACAAAAAGATAGTAGTGCTTGTTCATCTGTGTTCCAAATAGTTTCTTCCTTGTTTATGATTTCTTCTGACTGATTCATGGATCTGTTTGCTTGGTGTTCTAGCTATAAAGATTTCGTTTTGTTCTGTTCTAATGTGGTCAAAATTTAAAATCTTTGGCCTTTATGGATTCTGGAGGAATTTATTTTTTAAACGCCTCCCCCGCCCCAGGTGATTTGCCAAGTTTGTGAGTTACTGCCTTACAGGATATAAATAAGGAACAGAATACAGCCCCTGCCCTTAGGGAGTTTACAACCGCTTGGGAGAGAGAAGTCGACACAGAAAAGAGCACGAGTGATAAAGAGCCAGATCTGAGAATTTTCAAATGAGCCATATCTGACCTGCCTCCAAAGACCTGCTTGGTCTCGGTCCTCTCCTGGAGGCTCCCACCCGCAGACCCCGTTGTGGAGAACGGGAGACCCTGTGAGGTAGCCCAAGGTACAGAAGAGCCAGCCGCACAGAGTGAAGGGGGGGTGACTGGGTGACAGTGCAGGGCACTAGAAGCAAGGCGTGAGAACCGACTCAGCACAACAGGGTCTCAGAGCGCCCGGTGGGGGGCTCGCCCCGCCTTCCTCTGGATGTGCAGTGGGCAGCAGATTTCTTTCCTCCTTTGTCTTGTCTAACCTTCAACAATCAAGTAAACAAGTCAAAGCACTTGAGTCAGTTTCTGTTTCTCGCCACCCAAAGATCCTGACTCAAGTGGGGCTGTAGGAATTTGGAAAAAAAGCTAGATCTCCACGGGTGGGGTGAAGAACGTAAAGTTTGGTGGGAAAGGACTTCCCTGGTGGCGCCGTGGTTGGGAGACAGCCTGTCGATGCAGGGGACGCGGGTTCGCGCCCCGGTCCGGGAAGATCCCACATGCCGCGGAGCGGCTGGGCCCGTGAGCCATGGCCGCTGAGCCTGCGCGTCCAGAGCCTGTGCTCCGCAACGGGAGAAGCCGGCATACGGCAAAAAAAATAAAAAATAAAAAATAAAGTTTTGTGGGAAGAAAACAGAGAGATTTCTAGCCGGTGTGGGGGCGGGGGGGAGTCTCTGGAGGAAAAGAACTAGTTTTCACTCAACTCTATGTCCCTCATAGCTTCTAGAACAGGGTCTTAGTTTAGATATATTGTGAATGGTTGAGTCAATTAATGAATGACTGGGCCTGCAAAGGGCAAGTGTGAGGACCGCTTCTTTCTCTTCCCAGGGAAAAGAACACCTGAGCCGTAGCACCTGCTCCGTGGCGCTGGTCTGAACCGCCCGCCAGGTGAGGTGGAGGTGAGAGCTCAGAGGTGAGGACCCGAAGATAACATTCGCAGGGCAGCGAGAGTAGCCTATCTGACGACGAAGGATTCTATGAGGATATGCAAATGGAAAAGCAAGTTGAGGGTCCGGAATGCCAGGCTGTGGGTCTCAGTCTGTCCACAGTATGGAGTCACTGATGATTTAGTTCAGGCGCAGACATGGCTCAAATCAGCGTTTCAGGAAGACTTGCCTGATGACATAAGCGGAACAGATTCCAAGTCAGGAAGAAATTGGAAAACATTCAGATAAGAGGGGCTTGGTGTCCGGGCTACGGTTGGGACAGTGAAAATGGAAGAGTAGGGATGGATTCGAGTAACTTCACCAAGGGAGAACTGAGGGGACCCAGTGACTGATGTGTCCTGGAGGGGAGGAAGCAGTCGGAGGGGGCCATGGACAGGCCGGGAGAACGCAGTTCACCTGCTCGCCCCATGACAGCGGGTCCTCCCTGTATTTTCCAGTCCCTGGAATCTGTCACTAGTCTCTTCTTAACCTCACTCTAGTCTCACACTTTGTCTCCTTAGAACATCTAGACTGTCAAAGGGAAAAGCGTCAGGAAGACAAAGACAGAGATAACTGCCAGGCGGAAGCTATGCTCGGGGCCTGGACCTGTGCTTGGGATCAGGGAGGGGACAGAACCCGCTGGGCAGGAGGGCCCATACTAGGGGGCTGTATTTCCATAAGGGCGCCCAGGGAGAGTGGAGCCCCATCAGGAAAGGTCTCGAATACCTGGCTGCCTTGGGACTATTTCCTGCAGGGAATAGGGGAGACCCTGGAGTGTTCCAGGCAGGGGAACGAAATTAGCTGCCAGCTCTGGGTATCACAGATTGATGCACAGAACCCAGAGGCAGAGGAGCTGTTGCACTAACCAGGGCGGGAACTGATAAGAACTGATACTGGGGCAGTGGCAGCAGGAAGGAGCGGGCACAGTAAGGGCAGGAGGGACGGTACCGCGGCCAGACAACAAGGATGGAGCAGAGGGAGGCCTGGAGCTGGCGCAGGGCCCACTTCTCCTCTCTTCTGTCACTTTCAAGCCTTTGGCATGGTAACCCCTGCGGTGCAGGAGCCCTGCCAGTCAGGGACGGGAGGGAGGAGGGGAAAGGGTGCTGCCGGCTGGTCCCTCTCCATCCTGAGTCGCAGCACAGCTCACGGGGCTGACACTACCAATGGCTTAAATCCCAGAGCCTGTTGCCAAGGGGAGAACCTCAGCTCTTGCAAGGTTGGCGTCGCTTCATGGGCAGGTGGTCCCTCAAGGAGGACTCTACCCGGGCTTCATTACGTATACAGAGTCCCCTGAACTGATGGTTCTTCCAGGAGCCTCATAAAAAATATGTCCAGATTCTGACTTTCAGCTTTCCACACACCTGAGAGGCAACTTTTTAATTAATTAATTAATTAATTGGCTGTGCCGTGCGGCTCGTGGGATCTTACTCCCCTGACCGGGGATTGAACCTGGGCCCCGGCAGTGAAAGTGCCGCGTCCTAAACACTGGAACGCCAGGGAATTCCCGAAAGGTAACTCTTTAGAATTCCGTATTCTCAAGAAAATGGGGCTTCTCATTACGAAGAAAGGTCAACAGCTCTCCCAAGTTTAAATGCATGGAGAAGAAAGGTTGATTCCACAGCACCAGCCTGTGCCCAGGGTCTCTGCTGCTGACTTTGGGTCACGCCCATCTGCATCAGAGTTGTTTAAGCCTATTTCCTTCTTTAATAAAAAATGGAGTAATATTCCGTACATCCCAAAGAATCAATATATTTACACAATTATAAATCCAATAATATTATAGGATGATGAAGCCTATTAATAAAACCCACCATCCAGGAAGATTCTAGTCTTCCAGAGGTTGGGGAATGCCTTTAAATTCCAACTTCACAGCACCTGGTGGCCGTGTTCCCACCACGGCACTAAGGATGTAATAAAAGCATGAGAATGAGTGTGCAGTACTTGAAGCCAGTAAGGAAAATTATTGTACACTGTTTTAATCATGACAACTCAAGCAGCTTTGGTGTAATTAGCTTTTTCTTCTTACTCATATTTTAATTTTGAAACAAATATGCAGATTTATGCTAATAGTATAGCTAAGCAAATTATCCATTGTATTTGAGGAAGCACTCCAGCAAATTATAAAATAGGATCATCTTTCTGACAGAGAGATCCAGAAACTGATTTAGGAACAGTGGACAAAATGCGTGGTGAACTTGGCCCTAGAGACACAGCTCTTGGGAGAGCTTTCGTGAACATGTATTGAGAGGTTCAGAGAGAAACGAATGTCCCCCATCCCTCAGTTCCTTCTGAGACTTCTGGATTCAGAGCCTGGATCTGCACAGCATCCAAGAGGGCCTTGTGTGCTAAAGCTTCCAAGGGTGTGGAATTATGACATGCTTCCTTACACAGTTATTTCCATAATCCCATTGAAGCCATGATCCACGTGGTCAGTCTCAGACCAGCATTAGAGTCAAGAAACACCATCCATCAACCCCAGAGCAACTCAAAATAATCGACATTGTTTCTATGCATTTCCTAAACAGAGTAACAGACACTCGGGCCACGGCAATACTTCTTAAAATCTCTTTCCCATTTCCATCCAGTTCCCTCGCATCTCTTTCCTCAGGTCTACCTGAAAAATCTCTCCCTGGCCATTGGCTGAGCAGGCAAAGCCGCCCTCTGACAATGGCAGACCCTTCCAGGTGGACAGGGCGGGGAAGGAGAGCCTCCCCAGGTGCAAAGTCCTCCTGATGGGCAGGAAGGGAAGCCTGGAGTACTCATGCCTCACTCATTTCAGCCCATCGTCACTGTCTACTTTTGAATACGTTAGACCGTGAGCCTCTGCAGCAGGGGGACCGTCACCTGCAGAGGGAAATCCAGCCACAGATGAACAGCTTGGTGAGACCCGTGTTGCCTTGGATGCAACAAGCAGGATGCTGGTGGGGGCTCCCTGGGCGCAGCTCTAGCGCTGGCATCTTTCTGTTACCTGAGGCGTAAAGAATCATCAGATCATGTGAACAGCAAGGTCGGAAACACAAGCATCACCAGTAGGTACCGTTTTAATAGATCTGCAGAATACACTCCTTTCCTAGCTCGGGGTCTTAACCGAGCTTCCTGTCACCAGCCACGCCCCCTGCTGCCATCTCCTACCTAGTGCCCACCTCCATCCCCATCATGCCCTGCGAAAACCATTGTCTACTGAGCCACCAAGGGAGGGCTCAGAAGAAACCCTTGAATCCACCTTTTAAATGCATGGGTTGGTCTTAAACCCAGGCCTTGTCTCTTACTATTACTCCCCCAAGCTGAATAGTTCTTACCCTCTGCCAGTGTTTCCTGCGCCCATTTTAAGAGCTGGGTGCCCAGAGGAAAGCTTCAAGGAGATAGCAAGGTAAAGGGGGCTATAAAAAGAGACTCCCTCCTTCATACCAGGGATCTGATATTCCCCGCCTTGTTTTTCCCTCAAAGACAAACTGCTGTAGCCCGGCTTCCAACATGGATCTAATCAAAAGTCCAAACACAATGTCGGGACTGTCAAAACAAGCCCCGAAGACCTGACACAGACAATTAACAGAAGTCAAGGCAACCCACCCTCCTCCTCCTGACTCTCCTCCGTGTCTTATCCAGACACCTTGCTCCAGGCCCCGCCATCGCCGCCAGCAGGTGGTTGTGCTGGGATCTCCTGACTTAGGCTGGAAGCTATAATTACCCGGTGTATAATTTGGCTGCTAAATGGATTGTTTACAAAGGTGCACGTGATGAAATCACAGGCGTGGCGGTGCATAGCGATGAGGCTGGCTGGGAGGGGCCAGCTCCACCTGCCACCACGGTTGCTGCAGGCTCTGAGTGCCCAAGTCACCTGGGCCCGGGCCCCATGACGTATAGAAATACCTGGCCTTCCTCCCTCAGGTGTCATCAGGTAATGAACCCCCGGCGGAAGCAGACTCCCCTTGGCACAGGACAGGAGATGGAGCTCTGCCGAACCACTGGCTCCCAGCTTGGAAGGAAGACTGGCCCAGCGGGAGACCCAGGGGTCCAATGGAAAGTCAAGGTCACAGGGCTCATTCCGGGCAGGTCATGGAACTGGGGACTGTCCTATCAAAGTTGCAGGGAACCACAGGCCATCAACCTCTCTGCACAGTGGCTGAGATGTCAGAAAGCCTTTCTGAGGTCAGAGAAATGACTTGTCAAACAGAAGATGACATCCCATAGGGACAAGGACAAAGCCAAGGCCCCATCTGGAAATCTGGAACGAGCTAGAGACCCAAAATATGAATAAGGGGTTAACCACAATACAACCTGCGGGGTCTGATCATCTCTCAGGTCCAACATGCCTTTGTAATGAAATGCTATTTTAAAACAAAAGAAACAAAAACAGACCCACAGACACAGAAAATAAACTTATGGTTACCAAAGGGGAAAGGGGGTGGGGGAGGGCTAAATTAGGGGTTTGGGATTAGCAGATACAAACTCCTATATATAAAATAGATAAACAACAAGGTCCTACTGTATAGCACAGGGAACTATATTCAATATCTTATAATAAACCACAGTGGAAAAAAATATATATATATATAAAATTGTACACCAGAAACTAACACAACATTGTAAATCAACTATACTTCAATAAAAAATAAAGTCCCAAGATAATCAATGGGTATTTACCTCAAAAGAATTTAAGAATTTGAAAGAAATGATGTTTCTAGTGCTAAAAACAGAAATTTTGGAAAGGTGTGGCAAAATTAGAGCGGGTGGGTGAAGAGGGAATAAATAACTAAAGGGATGGAAAACTGGACCAATGAAGAAACGGTAAAGAATCCAATGGTATTCACTCCACACAGAAGCAGGTGAGGGGGCTTATACCCTCATAAGCACTAGGTGGTCTCAGAAATTCTGGACTCAGTGGTGCTGAATTCCATCTAACACAGGTCTTTTTGGACCACGTCCCAGGAGAGTGAGTTCATAATGCACTGCGATAGTAATAACATGAGTTTCATCTGCAAAGCGGTCCCACTCTTCCTACCAGAAACCCAGAGACAGGCTGGTGGCTGGAAAACCAGGAACCAAGTCTTCTTTCTGTGCAATGGTGACCCTTACAGAATATGTGGGGCACCCACTTGACACCAGGCATGCTGGGAAGCCTGGGCATCCTTGCTCAGCAACACGTCAGGCTCCATCTTCACTGTCAAAGGGAGTCACAGTGAAGGAAGTGCTTCCCAAGAGTGTGGATGATAAAATCCACGGTAAATTCCAATCAATTTTAGGGACCTAAAGAATGGAGAGGACAACTTTACATGTTGGCAGGGGGACAAAATCTGACTGAGGGACTTCCCTGGTGGTTCAGTGGTTAAAACTCTGCACTTCCAATACAAGGGGCGAGGGTTCGATCCCTGGTCGGGGAACTAAGATCCCACATGGCACATGGTGTGGCAAAACAAACAAACAAACAAACAAACCAACAAAATTCTGACCCGAGGACCGTTCCATCTCCACCAAGCAGCCAGTGGAGGAGCCTGAGATTGCTCAGAAGCCCTCTCTGCGCAGGGACCTGCCTCTCCTCTTCCCGGGCTGAATGGTGTTCCCAGGCAGCAAGCAGGAGTGACGGCCGTCTAAGTCCTCTCATCTGTCTGTCTGTTCCGTCTGGGCTGTGTGCTGACTCTGAGCTTGGGGTCCAGAACCTCTCAGGCTGCTTTCTGATGAGGTGGACAGTTTGGGTCTAGTCTAGCCCCTAACGAGAGCTGGGGGTCCCCCAGGGCCCCACCACTGCCAGCAGGCAAGGAGCAGAGGAATAAACACCCTGACTCTTCTCTCCTCCAGCCGACGGCCAAGCCCAGCTGGGAGAGAGAGGGCAGGAGAGCTGGGGGGATGCAGCGCCTGGGGCGCTGAGCAGGGTGGAGAAGGTTGGAGAATGAATGGGGATTTGGGGAACGATTGGAGACCGGCCAGCACAGATGGTAAAACATGCAGCCAGGCTTGAGAATGACTGAAGCATCCAGCTTTTCCCGGTGAAGAGGGGAACACAGAGCATTTGATGTGGAAAAGTCAGCTCCAGCAGGACTTCAGAACCAGCAGCCTCCGTGCAGTCCAGGAGAGCATTTTCAGCTGATAAACCACCTATTTTCCTGCCCTCGCCATTGCCCACCAGGACCCGAGGAGACAGGGCTGCAATCTTGAGTCCCCTGCCTATCCTCCCACAATAGCTGAGGAGGGTGCTATGTGAGCATCTCAGGGAATCACTTCTGCAGCTGCACAGCACTTACAGCTCCGCAGCACAGGGCCCGGAGGGACAGTGAGACTAAGTAAGCTTCCTATTTCACAAACACCTTCTCATCTCCTTCTGTAAGGATGCTCTCTTTTTCTGACATTATGCTGTAAAATCCAGTGGATTCAGTCCTCTGCATTCAGGTGAGCCAGGATCTTCAGCAGAAACAGGAGTCTGTGCTCAGATACTCTGGGGGACGAGACAGGGTGCCCGGGGGGTGGGGAGCCGCATGGGAACGAGATCTGGAAGATTTTGTACAATCCCAATTAGAACAGCCACTGAAGATGCCTCACATTTCTGACAGCTCCTGATAATAATAACCATTTCCGCTTTGCTCAGTCATGATCCCTAGATTACAGGCATCTTGTTACCTCCCCAAAACAAACAAGCAAACAACTGACTTTATTCCATTAGAGTCAGAGCCGTCGGTTTCTTTTTGATTGAAGAAAGCCTCCTTCAAGAATGACTGAACGCATTCTTCATTCAAACCCAATCCAGAGCCTGGGCTGGGGCTGCAGTCATTTTGTCTCCTCCTTTCCTCTGCCCGGGGCTCTATCTAGTGTCCTCTGGAGGGTACTACACTCTCAATCCCGCTTTTTTTTTTTTTGAGATACGCGGGCCTCTCACTGCTGTGGCCTCTCCCGTGGCAGAGCACAGGCTCTGGACGCGCAGGCTCAGCGGCCATGGCTCACGGGCCCAGCCGCTCCGCGGCATGTGGGATCTTCCCGGACCGGGGCTCGAACACGCGTCCCCTGTATTGGCAGGCGGACTCTCAACCACTGCGCCACCAGGGAAGCCCCATCATGCTTCTTAAAGATGCCTTTTCTCCTAATGAGCTGGCTTCATAGAAAATCATGAGACTTGAGGGGGGGGCGGAAAACTGGCCTCTATGACAGACATTTTTCAAAAGTGGTTGAGCAATAAAGACTTCCCATTTATTGGATTTCACACATGATTTTGCTTGAGCCAAACCAAAGACTTATGACTCTTAAAAAACAATGAATAGGCAGAGTACAGAGTTTGGGCAATTTTCTCATGACTGCCTTGTTTTTAGGAACAATGTCTGTGTGGACACATAAAAAGCCTACTGATTTGCACATGGAACATGCACAGTTTTCAGGGTCAGGCCTTATACGGCTAAGACTTATCTGAGCCCCTGTTTGGGGCTGAATTGTGTCCCAACACCCAAATTCAAATAAGTCCTACCCCCAGTACCTCAGAATGGAACCACACTGGAGACGAGGCAGGTAAAAGGAGGTCTTTAAAGTGGGTCCTAATCCATCGTGACCGGTGTCCTTCCTTATAAGAAGAGGAAATTTACACACAGACCATGCAGGCACAGGCGGAAAGCCAGGTGAGGACAGAGTGAGAAGGTGGCCACCCACCAGCCAAGAGGAGAGGCCTCAGGAGAAACCAACCCCACCGGCACCTTGATCTTGGACCTCCAGCCTCCAGAGCTGTGAGACAATAAATTTCTCTTGTTTAAGCCCCCAAGTCTGAGATGTTTTGTTATGGTGGCCCTAGCAAACGAATACAGCCCCTAAACGTTTTTTCCCCTGCAAGCTGGGCAAATGTTGGGATACCAGAGGAAACATTGGTCACACTGAGTTATGAGTGACCAATGCAAGTTTGTGTCCCTGCATTTCATACCCAGTGAGTCCTGAACCTTGCAATATTGGGCAGTAGCTCTGGGAGTCCCCCTTTGCCCACTCCTCCCTTCTATGAGCAGGGGAACTAATAAGGATTAAACCAATTCCAGAACTGGGTTCCTGGATGGAGGTTTAAAGGAATCAAGACCCTCCCTTGGGGTGGGGGGCAGCAGTTGGGTGACAGATCTGCCTTTGACCACGACTAGGTGTGTAAGCTTTGGGAGTTCCTGCACCTCTCCCAACCCTGATTCTGTCCTCTGTAAAATGAGGGTGATCAGGTTGCTAGGAAAATTAAAGGTGCTCATTTAGTTTGAGGCTTAGCAGGGCATCTGGCCTGTGCCTGCTCAGGACACTTCCACCAGCCACACCAAAGCCAGGACGTGAAAATCAGAATCCCCAGACTTCCCAAGGTGATAAGCTGCTTGCGCAAGTGTAGACATTAAACACCCGTGTCCACCACCGCCCCCCCACCACACACACACACACACACACACACACACACACACAGCACCACTGCAGTGCCCAGTGGACTCCCGGATAAAAGCCAGTTTCAGAAAATTGCTTCCAGTAACCTCTGATTTCAAGTGATCTCCTATAAGCATAGAGGCCTTTGGCTAGAAATTTAGAGACACGATTTTTTAAGGCACAGAAGCACGATGGCTGCAGCGGGTGCACGAGGCAAGGGCATCCGGAGCGAGGAGCGGACTCCGGGAACCGCAGCGCCGACTCAGCCGTTTCCAAGCGAGATCAATCTCCGGCCGGCAGGGCCATTTCCTCCGCCGGCGGCTCCGGGCCTGCGGCCGCGCGGCCCATTAGCGACTCTGGCACCCGATCGCGCAGCGCACTGCCCGGCGCCGCGCCCTCGCCACCCGGCCCGAGCTCCACCCGCCCCGCCGCCCGCTCCGCGGCGGACGCCGCAGGGCCCGGCAGCCCGAGTCCCAGCGCAGCGGGCGGTACACACCGTGCGTCACCGCGCGGCCGCGCCCTGCAGGTGCGGATGCCCTGGGGTCCCCCTGACGGGACCCCCGGCTCCCCCTGGTGGACACTAGCTCCCTCGAGCCGTTTTAGAGGTTCAATTTCAACCATCTGCGGGGTGGTTTTCCAGCTAAAACACACACACACTCACACACACAAAGTTGGGTGCATCGGCGATCTCGGTGTCAAGATTCACACAGGCCAAGGAGTCAAAGCACAGAAATGCAATAAAAATGAAAAGTGGGTTAGGCCAGAAGAGTGCTGGGAATGCTCTGTAACTGAACGCTATGTACCAAACAGCCACAGAACACTCAGTGTTCCGTCTGGATTTATCTGCCCCGGGAAATAGAGGCGTGTTTGGATTTCTCTCCTGGAACCACTGTATATTTGGCAAGGAATGAATTCCTTACAAATGCAACATTTAAAAAACATATATATTGAATGTATAACACTGAGTGGGAAGGCTTCTGTCAGAAAGGGGACTGCATCCTGTAGGCTCAATGAAGAGAGTTAAAGCACCATAAACTTTAGGGGTTCCATTTGTTGGTTTGATGGAAACAGAAATGATAAATGCATTTCCATGAACATCTGAAAAAGCCTGTAACTCTCCGCAGCAACCCTAATCCAGCCTTGTGTTTTATTCCCTTAATAAAACATATAAATGTGGGAAATGTCTAGGAGTTTCAGCCATCTAAGTTGGGCAGTCAGCCCCTGTGATGTAGACCCTCTTCTGTCATTTGTTCTGTGCATGGACAGCTGTGTGGTCAGTCATGCAGTGGGACCTCACACAAGGCCCAGCAGCCGTGACACGCTGACACTTCTGAACGAAGCTGCTGGCGATGGAAAGAGAAAAAGGGAGGAAGAGAAGTCAAAGGGGAGAGAGATATACATTCTTGTTTACTCTGCAAACTAAACTAGCAGCCATATGCCTTTTGGACCAAACTGACAAGGTGGGGATGTGTCTCTCTGGGCCTGGCATCCTCAACCCTAGGGAAACCAGAGAGGCAGAGAAGCTGAGAGGGATGAAGGTTCTCCTGGGCGGCCCAAGGCCCAGCCTGACTTCACAGATGTCTCTTGGCCAGCACTTGGCCACGTAGAGGCCATCTTTGGCCACTGAGAAAAGCCAACGTGATGGTCTAGCCTTTGTACCCATCACTCGCCCTGACCAAGATAGGACTGTACTTCCTGCCTGGAGGAGGCCTGCCATTACTGTTTAGGAGAAACGGAAGAGCCCAGGGCACTGGAGGTTGAAATGGATCTAGGGAGAGGAGCCTTTCAGAAGTGGGGGATAGGAGTGGTCTTAAATTTACATAATTTGGATAAAAAATGGTACATGTTCTGCTTTAGCCTCTGTGTTAAGCCTTCAACTCAAGGCATCATGTGTTTACAAATGCTTTTTAATTGGAGAGGAGAGGAATAATTGGAAAACAGAGAAGTAAGGCGTGAAGGTAACTTGATGTCCATGTACTGGTGAAAGAATAACTTTTCCTATCTAATCGAGACTACTTAACACCAAAGAGAGTCAGCATCACTCCATTATTGTGTAGCAAATAGGTGACACCTGTTGTGGCCAAACGTGCTTGTGAGGAAAGTCCTGACATCTTTGCTTACCTGAAGATGTAATGGAACTCTGCATACTTTACATCTGTGATCCCCAAAAAGCAACACCTTGGAACACATGAGAAATGCAGACTCTCAGGCCTCTCCCTAGACCTACTGAATCAGAAACTCTGAAGGTGGCCCCAGAAATCTGTATTTTAACAAGCCCCCCAGGCAATTCTGAGGCACCCTAAAGTTCAAGAACCTCTGCTCTGCGTTATGTCTTCCTTGTGGTGTCAAGTATTTAACTTTGATTTCAAAGAGTAAATCCATGAGTGATGGGTTTAAGATAGGGTTTGGCATATGGGACATGAAGCTTGATAAATACGAAATCATCACTCCCAGCTCCTACTCAGTGCAAGACACTACATATATCAGCTGAGAGCCTATGAGAAGAGACAGATGAGATGAAAGGTGAGGGGAACAGGCTTCATGGAACCTGGAGGGAGGTTTCTAGTGATGTGCCACAGGGCTCTGCTTCCCCCAGGCCCACAAACATCTTGATCACTGACTGATAAAGCTGCTTACCAACTTTAAAATGTACAGATTTAATTAAGTTCGTAGAAATCCCAAGTGTTTCATTGATAGGTCTGAGCAGACAGCAACAAAATTGGGATGATGGCTTAAAGCCAATAGCATTGATAGGTCTGAGAAGACAGCAACAAAATTGGGACGATGGCTTAAAGCTAATAGCATGTCATTTATCTGGGATAATGTACTGTAGTCAGGATCAAGCAACCAACAGCACCGATGCAAATTAATTACGGTCTGTAGAGACAATATACTCAGTGTAAAAGTCAATAATAGTGTGAGGTGACCACCAGAGGAAGTTTGTGGGTTTTTTGGCTGCACCACATGACTTGTGGGATCTTAGTTCCCCAACCAGGGATTGTACCTGGGCCCTGGCAGTAGGTGCGCAGAGTCCCAACTGCTAGACCACCAGGGAATTCCCAAGAAAGTCTTTTCAGAGGAGTGTGGTAGACTGGACAACTTCCCTCTGAAGATATCCACATCCTATCTATGGAAACTGTGAATGCTACCTTATACAGGGAGAAGGGGTTTTGCAGGTGTGAGGGAGTTATGGGTCTTGAGATGCGGAGATGATCCGAAATTCTCCAGGTGGGCCCTAAATGCAATCAGATACATTCTTCTAAGAGGGAGGAAAAGGGAGAGTTGACTAAACACAAAAGGGACAGTGATGTGAAGACAGACAGAGGGATTTGAAAGTGCTGGCCTTGAAGACTGGAGCAATGCAGCCACAAACCAAGGAACACCAGCAGCCACCAGGAGCTATAGAAGAGGCAAAAGATTCTCCCTTAGAGTCTCTGGACTGGGCACCATCCTGCCAACATCTTGATTTTGGCCCAGTGATACTGATTTTGGAATTCTGGCTTCCAGAACTGTGAGAGAATAAATTTCTGTTGTTTCAAGCCACCATGTTTGTGGTAGTTTGTTACAGTAGCCACAGGGACCGAGAAGAGAGTTCCGTTCCATCTTTCCCTTGGCAGGACTGTGTTTGGTTCTGAGCACCACACTTGGGAGGCGTATCTACCAAAAGGGGCTTCCCTGGTGGCGCAGTGGGTGAGAGTCCGCCTGCCGATGCAGGGGACACAGGTTCGTGCCCCGGTCCGGGAAGATCCCACATGCCGCGGAGCGGCTAGGCCCGTGAGCCATGGCCACTGAGCCTGTGCGTCCAGAGCCTGTGCTCTGCAACGGGAGAGGCCACAACAGTGAGAGGCCCGCGTACCAAAAAAAAA
>RJWK010044003.1:0-18547 GCA_004363435.1 Platanista minor
GCCCTCTACACGTAGTCATTTTAGTCATTTATTGATTTTTCTTTCAAAGTTTCTCTTTGTTCACATTTTTGGTGGATGATTGTCGGTAGCTATTAAAAATTTTGGTGTGCATATTCTTGGACTCAAGAATTATATTGAAAAGAATTCGGGCTTCCCTGGTGGCGCAGTGGTTGAGAGTCCGCCTGCCGATGCAGGGGACGCGGGTTCGTGCCCCGGTCCGGGAAGATCCCACATGCCGCGGAGCGGCTGGGCCCGTGAGCCATGGCCGCTGAGCCTGCGCGTCCGG
This sequence comes from Platanista minor, assembly GCA_004363435.1. Taxonomy (NCBI): domain Eukaryota; kingdom Metazoa; phylum Chordata; class Mammalia; order Artiodactyla; family Platanistidae; genus Platanista; species Platanista minor. Next base: position 287 of record RJWK010044003.1, read on the forward strand.
AGCCTGTGCTCTGCAACGGGAGAGGCCACGGCAGTGAGAGGCCCGCGTACCGCAAAAAAAAAAAAAAAAAAAAAAAAAAAAAGGCTGGAATTCGTTTGAAGGTTCTTAAAAAGAGGTGGGGGAAGAGGTATAGTTAATAGGAAATAATATCTTATTGCTGAGTTGCTTGTGTTTTTCCAAAGTAAGAGGCTGGTGAGGGTGGGAGGTAACCTTGTTTTCTGAGCACCTGATGAGTGTAGATTTGGAGACACGGGGTCTGAGCAATGAGGAAGTGGACAGTGACTTAGAGGCTGTAGGAACTGGGGAAGGGGGCAGGGATGGGAAGTAGGGAGACCAAGACGCTCAGCCAGTGAGTCTGGACACTGTGTGAAGCAGAAAGAGAGAAGAGAGGCTATTGATTAGCAGGAGATGGAAAGACTTGGAAGAGAAGACCTGTTTGCGGGGGCTCACAGGGTTTTCCCACAGAGGTGTGTGATGTAAAGCCTCCTCTGATTCTGCACAAAATCTTCAGTAAACTCAATGTGGCTCTATAATCCCATGGTGTGGTTGGATTCACTGAGAGGGGAAAGACGTGCTGAGTCCTACTGGCTGAGCTGAGAAAATGTTAAAATGTCCTGCCTGGAGGAGTGGAGTGAGGATGGCTGCCCACATGCAGATGGGGAAACTGAGGCTCAGAGAGTATAGGCTGCCTTCTCAGAGTCACACAGGAAAAGCTACTAAGACCTTGCAGTTTCCAAAGCCCAGGTTCAGTCCATTCCAGCGTGCAGTGTCTTTGGACCATTTAGGTTGGGGACTTGGCAGTTACTCCCCAAATTATGGCCTTGAAACATTTTGTGTTTTTTCCACCCACCTGGCCACTAGATAAAAGCAACATCTGCACATCTTTTTTCCCCCCCGTTTGAACAACAACATAAGTTGAAAACAGAAAAGGAAGCAAAATAAACAAAATAATCTTATGAGAATTTAATTGGAGCTCGAGTGAACACAGGTGAAACCATGGAAAAATGAAAAAGGGGGTTCAGTTTTACTATAAATCATAGGAGAGTGAGAAGATGCAGGTTTTGATTGTCTTTCACTTAAATAGTGAGGACAGCAGAAGTGGTCCTCCAGGAGAGAGAGTTCAGAGGATCTGGGAAATGATAATTCTGGTAGATCAGAAAAAGTGTATTTCCAGGGATAGCGAATTTAGTAATATAAACCAATTATTACTATAGTTTTTTTTAAATTTTAAAGCTGAATTCCCTAAAATAGAGCCTGAAGGCTGGGCAGTGAGAGTATTGAATCAGAAACTGGAGACTGGATGCTTTTTTGTGTGCTCCTGTCCTTGGGCTTCTGCTGGACAGGGCCTATGAATCATTTGAGGAGCAAATAGCTTACCTGAGGGAGTAGTGTCTGCAGCTCCTGGACGATACATTATTTACCCTATATTGCTTACACAGAGCTCTAAGAAATTATTGGAACCAGTAAGAAGAGGCTGCATCTATAATAGTGTATCTTAACTTTTTTTTCTGGACTCTTTTTCAGATCTCTTTGGGAATCGGAAGAAACAAAAGACCGTCCTCATAAAATGGCACAGAGGAACATACATGGAAGGTTTCTGCATAAGTTGTCAGTGAGTGGGAGTGGAGGAATGGGATGCAGAGCATAGAACCCCTGAGACCTCCTCGGCAGGGGTCCTCAGAGTGCAGTCCCAGGACCACCTGCACTACAGAGACCTGGGATGTTAATTAAAAATGCAGGCAGGCTCTCTGCCCCACCTCCAGACATACTAAGAAGAATCTGTAAGTGTTAGATTCCAGTGTCTGCATTGTACCCACTTTCCAGGTGACTCTTAGGCACACCGTAGTTTGAGAACCTTGCCCTAGCATGCCTGTGAAACCCAGGTTTAAAACTCCTGCTTTAGAACCACCTAAGCATCCTTGTTTAAAATGCAGATTCATGCTCAGAAACTGTGGTGGAGAAGGGCTAGGATGGGATGCAGAAATCTGCATCTTAATCACCCTCGTGTCTGTGGTGTAGACACCTCAGCACCAAACTTTGAGCAGTGGCCTGAAAGAACAGTGCTGGAGAGTTTTCCACCTAGATTTGGTGTCCCCCATGTGCCTGGTGCTGGAGCTGAGTTGCATACCAAGACTTCCTGTATTATAGTGTGCAAATTGGTGCAACTACTTTGGAGGAAAATGTGATACCTAGTAAAGTTGAAGATGTACCTAGCCTATGACCCAGCAACTCACCAAGAAACATATCTCTTCCCCATCTCGTTCTCTGATAGCCAAACCCAGCTGAGAGTGGTAACAACTCATAAAACATTAAAATTTTGTCTTGCCAGGGAACATAATTTCAAATATATTTATATTTACCCTGGTCCTCTTATATCTCAACTCCTAGCAGGGACCATTTGTTAGGTTTTCATTCTACCTCCACCAGACTTGAAGCCATCTGAGGCTGTAGGCTATGGCTTCTTTAGCTTTGTATGGGCATCTCTGGTACAACTCTTAAAACATGATCAGTGCTCAATGGTTATGATTTAATCTTCAGATTCACTGAGCATAGGCACCCCACCCCATGTCATTGGTGTCCTTCTGAAGAGCTCCCTTATATAAAGTTCTGCACCTGGATATGTCTGGGAGGCAGGACTTGTGATCAAGGTCTTGCCTAGAGTAGAAGATATTCCCCCCTTTCCAACCCCATCCTGGCAACATTTCAGTCTCTGTAATACAGAAGGGAGCAGTCCAAGATGATCTCCTTTTCTCAAGAGGTGGACGTTGATAGAAGTAAAGAGAGATGAATGCTACCACCCTCAACAATCATTAGAGCCAAATAAATGGTCTGGCAGGTTTTTGTGCTCCCAACTGAGCAGCTAGAAGGGCTGCAAGAGAGAAGACACAGCTTCAGAAAAGCAACCGGTCTCAAGAAAGTTTCCTTGGAAACTTATTGAAAATTGGCCTGGATCAGAACACAGCCTCATTGATTAAACACTGACTGAAAGACCATAGGGTAATGATAAATTGCCAAGGAGCCCATTTGGGGGTAAGCATCTAATTGGTGACACAGGGTTTAGGGTAAGAAGCTTGTCTTCCTTCACAGCTTTATTAATGATCTGGAAGTGGTTGGAAATGGTATGTTCACGCTTAGCCGGGAGCTGGTACAAGTGAGAGAACAGTAGAATAATGAGACAAATAGACTCAGCAAAGTAAAAATAGCCCCATGGCATTCAGCTTAGAAAAACAAGCACTGAGCTTTTTTTTAAGTGGGGAGGTAAAGGAAAGCAAGGAGATTGGAAACACTGGGTATAACAAACAGTGGGTATAGCAAACCGAGAAATACTCAGGTAGAGTAGGATGTGGGCGGGTCTTTGGAGTGTTGGGCAGCCAGAGGTCAGAATTATTTTAGGAACCATGAAGAAGGGGGGGAATAGGCTAATGCCACCCCCTCCCCACATTACACCAATGCTGGCCCTAGTGGTCCCATCCACTCTCTGTGGGAGTCCTGAGTGTCCCTCAGAAAAGGAAGTCTGGGTGGATGCTGAGACCACCACGTGACAATAGCTCTGTAGCTGGTGTGTGGGTTCCTGATGCTCAAAAGTTAGGGGAAGGGTCCTGGGAGGAAAGGTCTAGAATTAGGAAATCAACACCTGGTTGGTGGTCAAGAAAGGCACTCTGAATGGGGTCAGAATATCTTGGACCTGGTGAGAAAACAGAGCTACATGAGAGCACCCAGGCCTGGATGGAGGAAGTTTCATACTGAAGTGCAACTGTCTTCCACAGAGAAAGCTGAAGGACACACTGATACCAGAAGAAAAGCACAAGAGGGCTTAACATGAACTTGGGTGGAAATAGTTGATAAAATCACAAAATAAACTGTAGAATGCTCTAGACTAAGATGCTATGTCCTCCCCACATTTGCATGTTGAAATCTAGTGTCCGCTGTGATGGTATTAAGAGAGGGCGCCCTTTGGGAGGTGATTAGCACCCTTAAAAAAAGAGACCACAGAGACATCCCTCACCCTTTCTGCCATGTGTGGTTACAGGGAGAAGACAATCACCCATGAACCAGGAAGGAAGTGGGTCTTCACCTGACACTGAACCCACCAACATCAACCTCCAGAACTGTGAGAAATTAATCTCTGTTTTTTTTTTTTGTTTTTTTTTTTGTTTTTTTGTTTTTTTTGCAGTACGCGGGCCTCTCACTGCTGTGGCCTTTCCCACTGCGGAGCATAGGCTCCGGACGCGCAGGCCCAGCGGCCATGGCTCATGGGCCCAGCCGCTCCACGGCATGTGGGATCTTCCCGGACTGGGGCACGAACCCGCGTCCCCTGCATCGGCAGGCAGACTCTCAACCACTGCGCCGCCAGGGAAGCCCTAATCTCTGTTTTTTATAAGCCATTCAAGTCTGTGGTATTCTGTTAGAGGAGCCCAAGATATAGAATAGCAGGCTAAGACACAGAATAAAAGTAGTGATAGATGAGGTATCCAGTCATGCACAGGAGAAATGGTCAGGTCAGTGTCCACATAGATTCTCAGGACTTCACATGTCTGTGTTTCAATGCATAGACTCAGGCCAAGAAATACGTAGTCTTAAAATTTGTCACAAAGAAATAAATGCTACACCATAGGAATGACTGAAGCTCAACTGATATGGGGCAGTTGAGTGACAAGAGTACTAGAATAAGAGTGAGAAGAACTGGGTCTTTGAAGCCTATGTCTCCGCCAGTAATATAAACGTAGCCATATAAACTTGGACTAGACCCCTGGTTACTCAGAGTAGGCTAACGCCTATAGCAAATCAGCCCCCAGGTTTAATACAATCAAAGTGTATTTCTTGCTCATATAAAATCCGAAATGGTGTTCCTGACCTATAGGTACCTCTCTTTCAGGAAATGACACAGAGGTCCAGTTCCTTTTATCTTCTGCCTCTGCCATTTTTAACACACAGCTTTCAAGGCTATGCTGCCCATTTGCCTCAAGCTAGCAGAGAAAGAAAGAGCTTGGAAGATCCTGCATGGGAGGTGATCAAGGGCCAATCCTGGAAGTGGAGCACATGATTCTGCTCAGATCCTATATATTAGAACCTGGTCACGAGGTCACACTTGATTGCGAAACAGTATGAGAAACACAGTCAACTTTTGTGGGCAGGTTGGTGAGGAATCCGTTTCCTGAAGCACCGACCACTCTCTGTCCCAGCTGTCTTTGGCCAAAAGGTTTTCAGCACCTGCCCTGGGAAGATCAGAATAAGAACATTTTACTATCTTTGGAAACAGCTTACGGCCATTAACAAAGAGGAGTGAGTCAGGGAAAATAGGAAGAGATGGATGTGTATTTAGATGGATTCACTATACATAGAACTTGAAAGTGAGGGCAGAAATGCCAAGGGGAGTGTATTAGGTTGAAGAGTGTGCCCCCCAAATTCATGTCCACCCAGAACCTCAGAATACGAGCTTATTTAGAAATAGGATCTTTGCAGATGTAATTAGTTAAGATGACATCATACTGGATTATAGCAGGCCCTAATTTGATGACTCGTGCCCTTACAAGAGGAGAAAACAGAGACACAAACACACAGGGAGAATATCCTGTGAAAACAGAGGCAGAGTTTGGAGTAACGTGTCTACAAGTCAGGCCATTCTGGCAACCACCAGAAGCTAGGGAGAGGTAAGAAAGAGTCTCCCCAGAGCCTTCAGAGAGAGCATGCCTCTGTTGACATCTTGATTTTAGATTTCTAGCCTCCGGAACTCTATTGTTTCAAACCACCCAATTTGTGGTACTTTGTTTTGGTAGCTCTAGGAAACTAATACAGGGACTGAGATGGATTCTATCCATATCAAAGCTTATTAAAATCCGAGACAGTGAAGAGCACTCCAACCTGACATACCAACAGATCACAGGGGAAGATCTCAGCTGGAAAGTTGGGTTTGTGACTGAGAACACAGCTTGCACAGGAGACAAAAAAAAAAAAAAAAAACTCACCAGGGATGAGGAGAACTCTTATTGTAAGACACTTATATTGGAGGCAGAATAGGAGTAATAGCATTTTATTAAGACTTAAATCAGTAAACCAAATCAGAAAGACACGGTCTGAAATAGACTTTTTTAAATTGGGGAATTATTTAAATAAAAAATCTTGAGAGATATAAAAGTTAAATTATACCCTTTTCATTAAATATATATTGGGTTGGCCAAAAAGTTCTTTCGGGTTTTTCCATAACATCTTACCGAATATTTAATCTTCTTTACCAGAACAATACTTATATCAACACTTAGTGGTCCAAGAAAATCCAGGTGGAATCCAGATGTCAGAGAGCAGTCTTTCTGTTGTCTAAGCCCTGGAGCCAGGTTATCAAGTCCCTACTCTGTGCCAGCACAGTGATCACGGCTAGAACACAGTGGTTAAAGCCAACAGGTGGGAAATGATAACAATCTTTTCCTACGTCTCACACCCATAAATTAAACCTTTAACAAAGTTTTGTCTCCCAGCAGTTCACCGGCAAAAACATAAGCTCCATAACACTATATTCAGGAATATAGTGTTTACATATATATGTAACATTATAAATAGTTACTATCAGGCATTGAAACCTCAGCAGAGATCAGTTCGTCAGATCGTTTCCCATCTGGAAGCAAGTGGTCAAGGTATGAAATGAGGGGTGGGTGTAAGGATGAGAATAGAGATGGGTGCAGAGGTGAGAGTGGGGCAGGTGGGCTGCTGAAATGGAATCTGTGGTGAGCGGCCCTAAGTATCTGGATCCCATTGAGGACACCAGGCAGCCAAGGGAGGCAACCAAGGCAAAAGGAGAAGCCAAAGGGAGAGGTCTGAGGATGTCCAGGCAAACCGCCGAAGTCACAATTCTACCATCCGGAGCTTGAAAATTTCAGAAGCGTGCAATTTGGAGAATCACGGCCAAGCTAGTTTACTGCTGTTATCATCTTGTTTGCCTTGCTTCAGTTTACTTACTAAGCTGTTTGTCTCAGAACAACAAGAGATAGTGGACACACCCAAGTTATTTATATAATATGGGTTTTTAACTGCTTTTCTCTGTCTACCTGCAGTCTGTTTTTCTCTCATTTTTGTAAGAAAGAAAGAAAGAAAAACACCTCTCCATCTCTCCAAAGCACATGTACCTGCCTTCTCCCAGCCCAGAGTCGGGTGGTGCGCTTGACAATGAGCTTGAAGTGCCCCGTGGTTGGTATTCTGAACCAGCCTTCAGTTTTCGATCCCCATTCCAGAGCCCAGTCTGGCTGAGCTCCAACAAGTGATGCTCAGAGATGCAGCTCAACTGTCAGGGTGCAGAGACAGCTGCCCAACACAGACCTTTCACACGAGCGAGAGTTCAGCGTTAGCTCTAGATAGTGTCTCCTACACGTTCCTGATCATGAGAATCAAATAGGATGTTTATTGATGATACAGATACTGGAGATCCGCCTCCGACCTGCTAAATTAGAATCTCAAGGGGGCCTAAGAATCTGTATTCTGGTAACCGTCTCAGGGGAGTCTTGTGATCAAGGAAGCCTGAGAACACGTCCGTGGGCAGCAGTGAGCCGGGGAGGATTTTAAGCAGCTTTATGAGGCAATCGGATTTGGGATGTCTAAGCATCAGCCTGGAAGGCTGGGAGGGGGAGGACTGGAAGGTGATGAGAACACAGGTGGGGAGACCATTTAGGGGGCTGTTTCAATAATGCAGGAGAAAACGATGAGTCTGAAATAAGGCAGAAAAGCAGTGGGAGCTGGAGGGGCATAAAGGCAATAGAATCGCCAGGACCTGGCAAACGAGCAGGCAGCTCTCCGAGGTCCACCACTCACACTGAGCTCCTCTCCAGGAAAAGTCTTGATCTACTGGGTTCATTAAAATAAGAACCAGTAGGAAGCAAGTGGCTCCGTGGTCCTCTGCCAAAAGTCTAAATGTGCTGAAACATGTTCTTTAACTTTCTGACCCACTTCCCATTCTCTCTGATTTCCAGCTGGAATGGATTTCCTACCATAATAACCCATGCAAGTTTCTAAGCCTCCTGACCGACTGCAGCCTTAAGCCCTCCTGCGCTGCCTTCCAGGCTACTGGTTCTCCTCTTCCATGGGACTCCTTAGTCCTCGGGGCCAGGCCTCTGGGTGGACCAAGGCAAAAAGCTTGAAACATCTCCTCGGGGCTCCCTGGTGCCCAGGGCTGTGTGGAGGGCGTGTGGGTCCCGTTCTCCACCCACTCCGGCCTCCATCCAGGTGATCATGTCTCCTGCACCCTGGGACATCCTCTCTCCCTGGTTAATGACTATCACTCCTGCACTTTTTTTTTCTTTTTTGCTTGTTATTGACTCTGTGACTGAATGCTTTAAGTAAATCATCAGAAAATCCTCTGTGAAGTTGTTTTCCTTTAATCCCACATTCGTCGGGCCACCCTCTGTGTCATGGCACCTACAGAGCCCCCTACTCTGCTGCAAAGACAGTCCAACCAAGGGAGCCCGGGTGTCCAGTGGGTTTGCTCCATGGGGCTCTGCCAGGCGGGGTGATGTCGGCTTGGAACCTGCAACTGCACGAAGGGGAGGTGTAAACTCCAAGGGGGCTCTCTGTTCATCACAGGGCGGGTAGGGAGGCTTCTCCACAGCCTCCTCTCTGTTATTTGCTTTTCTTGTTTCGGTTGTTTGGGCTGTTATTCTTCCTTTGCACTTAATCCTGATCTGACAGCTGCGTGCAGGATGATTGGGGCGATGTTTCAATGTTCAGAGAGCACGGGCTTGGGTTGAATTCCCAACGCGCCAAAAAGAACGGGGTAGGGTGGCAGGGGACAGGGGATAACCTGCAGGGAGGTGGGGCAGAGAAGGGAGACCCAGGGGGGGTGAGCTCCCCACTTCCTGCGGCAGATGGGGCCAGGCGGCTGGGTCATTGGTGCCACAGCAGGAAACCTGTCCTGGAAGGGAGGCTGCAAGAGCTTCCGTCTGTGCCACCACGTGACAGCTGCAGTCCAGCCTATGACTGCTTCACCTCTCATCTGTGCCCTCCAAGGTGCTAAGAACTGTCACAGCCACGCACTGGGTCCCTCCCGGCACACCCAGGCCTCTTCTCGCTATGGACACAATTTGGCAATGACCCTTTCCTTGAAGCCAAAAACAATTTACTTACGAAATGAGAGATAAGGGCTTTTTCCTTTCAGTGCTCATCCCACTCATTTTTCTCCCCTGTCTCAGATAAGGGAGGCAGAGTTGTTTTAATCATGTTTTCAGCATGAGGGTACAGACGCTTCTGTTGTGCGATGCTCAGACTCCCCTCTGGGGCTACTGAGTTTTGTGCGGGGCTGTTTTCTTGGAAAGAAGCAGCTTCTCTGTTGCTGGGAATGACACTCCAGCCTCATGCAGGGATCAGGGGGCCAAGCCCGAGGGGCCCAGGCATGGGGAGAGTGAGTGGTCAGTGCTCATGGTGGTTTCTGAAGGAAGATTCTCAATTGCGTGTGAAAACTCTGGTCTTCCAGAACCCAAACCTGAGGTGGCCATCCAAATGCATATTATGGGATGAGGCTGTGTCCTGGCATGGCCTGTGGGTCTGAATGTCTTGCCAGGGTGGCTAAGGTTAATCAGTGCACTGTGTTTGTATAACCTTCTCTTGCGTCAATGCAACTTCATGCCTGCGATCTCCTGTGAACCTCCTTGGGCGTTTCTGTGAGATGGGAGGGCAGCCATAGTTATGCCCATTTTACACTTAAAGAAACTGAGGCATGGAGAGATGAAGTGACCACACACACACACACACACACACACACACACACACACACACACACAGCCTTCCAAATCCCTGCCTGCCGAGGCAGGCAGCCCTACAATCTCTTTGGCTTGAAACCTTTGATTTTCTCCTCCTCCCCATCTTATTTTTTTTTATTTTTTTTATTTTTTGCGGTATGCGGGCCTCTCACTGTTGTGGCCTCTCCCATTGCGGAACATAGGCTCCGGACACGCAGGCTCAGCGGCCATGGCTCACTGGCCTAGCCGCTCCGCGGCATGTGGGATCTTCCCGGACCGGGGCACGAACCTGTGTCCCCTGCACCGGCAGGTGGACCCTCAACCACTGCGCCACCAGGGAAGCTCCTTCCCCATCTTTTTTTCTCCCCACTGTCAGCCCCTCACAGCCAGGGACCCCCCCCAGTGCTTCCTTTGTGGGTTTTCTTTTCTCTTTTTAAAAAAAATTTTCTATTGGAGATTAGTTGATTTCCAATGTTGTGTTAGTTTCTGCTGTACAGCAAAGTGAATCAGTTATACATATGCATATATCCACTCTTTTAGATTCTTTTCCCATATAGGCCATTACAGAATATTGAGTAGAGTTCCCCGTGCTGTACTGTAGGTTCTCATTAGTTATCTGTTTTATATATAGGAGTGTGTATATGTCAATCTCAATCTCCCAATTTATCCCTCACCCCTTTCTCCCCAGTAACCATAAGATTGTTTTCTACATCTGTAACTCTATTTCTGTTTTGTAAATAAGTTCATTTGTACCATTTTTTAAATTTCACATATAAGTGATATCATATGATGTTTGTCTTTCTCTGTCTGACGTACTTCACCCAGTATGATAATCTCTAGGTCCACCCATGTTGCCGCAAATGACATTATTTCATTCTTTTTTATGGCTGAGTAGTATTCCATTGTATATATGTACCACATCTTCTTTATCCATTCCTCTGTCAATGGACATTTAGGTGCTTCCATGTCTTGGCTATTGTAAACAGTGCTGCAATGAACACTGGGGTACATGTATCCTTTCAGATTATGGTTTTCTCTGGATATATGCCCAGGAGTGGGGCTGCTGGGTCATATGGTAGCTCTGTTTTTAGTTTTTTGAGAAATCTCCATACTGTTCTCCATAGTGGATATATTAATTTACATTCCCACCAACAGTGTTGGAGGGTTCTCTTTTCTCCACACACTCGCCAGCATTTATTGTTTGTAGATATTTTGATGATGGCCACTCTCACCGGCATGAGGTGATACCTCGTTGTAGTTTTGATTTGCATTTCTCTGATAACGAGTGATGTTGAGCATATTTTCATGTGATTTTTGCCCCTCTGTGTGTCTTCTGTGGAGAAATGTCTATTTAGATCTTCCTCCCATTTTTTGATTGGGTTTTTTTTTTTTTTTGACATAAAGCTACATGAGCTGTTTGTATATTATGGAGATTAATCCCTTGTTGGTTGCTTCATTTACAAATATTTTCTCCCATTCTGTGGGAGTGCTTCCTTTGTGTTACTTTTCTCACTCACCTGTTCCTCACATCTTCTCCACCCCAGTACCTCTGCATCTGGGATGATGCCCTAACTGCTTTGTCTACATCTGGATCCCCTTCTCTTGATTCCAGCCCCCCACACACCTGCCAGATTCATGTTCTTACAAGTCCATCTGTGTGTCTTTCCTAAAAAATAACATCTTGCTGTTCAAGGCCATCACTGTCTGGCCCCTCTGACTTCCCAGCCTGGTCCCAGTGAGTTCCTCCTTCATACCAGCCTTTGGCTTCCACTAAACTAACTGCCTGTCTCGATTTTATTCCAATATGTGCTCATCCCCACCTCTGAGCAGTAGTATAAGTGTGCTGGCTGAAAGGACAAGAATCTGGGTTTGCTTCCCTACTCGGCCTCTCAACTGTTGGGTTATTTAGTTCTCTAAGCCTCTAAGCTTTGTGCACCTGTAAAGTGGAACTAAGATTAATACTTGCACATAGTGTTATAAAGATGGATGCTTATCACACTGCTTATCCACAGGAAGGAGTTGGTAAATATTGGTTATTTTTATTATCTCTCTAACTTTCCTTCCTTGAAGGCTGCTTTGCCCCTAAAGACTTTCCTAAAAGTCCAGTGATAATTAACACTTATATGGCCTTTCTCACGTGCCAGGCACTGTTATATGGGCTTTCCAAATATTAACTCATTCATTCTTCATATCAACCCTAATATTATAATTATATCCATTATAATGTGGGGAATGGGAATTCAGAGACATTAAATACCTTTCCCGAGTTTACCCAACTAAAGTTGACCCTGGACTAGCTCCAACCTGCAAACCCCAAAGACTCCCTCTCCAGAGCCCCACTGAGCACCTGCTTTGTGCCACCTCCTCTAGGGTTTATGTAAGGCAAGGACCAGGCCCCAACACATTGTCTTTCACCTGGAAGATGCTTGGGAATGAATATGTTTGTTTGCTGGGGATGATGGTGTGGCTCCAAGCATCTTTCTCCTCCCCTAATCTAGGCAGGGCCTGGATTAGTTTCCAAACTTTAACAAACACCCACAAATTCGGTGATATAAAACAATACAGATTTATTATCTCACAGTTCTGGAGATTTGGAGTCCAACAGAGGTCCCACTGGCTAAAATCAAGGTGTCAGCTAGGCTGTGTTCCTTTCTGCAGGCTTCCCTCACTAGCTTCTAGAAGCTTTCAGTGTTCCTTGGACTGTGTTCCTTCCTCCATCTCCAAAGCCAGCAAGAGCGGGTCAAGTCCTTCTCATGTTATAGCACTTTGGCTTTGGCTTCTGCCCCCTCTTCCACTTTTAGGAACCCTTTTCGTTGCATTGGGCCGCCTGGATAATCCAGGGTCACCTTCCTATTTTAAAGTCAGCTCATGGGACTTCCCTGGTGGCGCAGTGATTAAGACTCTGTGCTCCCAGTGCAGAGGGCCTGGGTTCGATCCTTGGTCAGGGAACTAGATCTCACAGGCATGCCGCAACTAAGAGTTTGCATGCCGTAACTAAGGAGCCTGTGAGCCGCAACTAAGGAGCCCACCTGCCGCAACTAAGACCCAGGGCAACCAAATAAATAAATATTTTTAAAAAAATGAAATGAAATAAAGCAGCTCATTAGCAACCTTAATTCACTTGCCACCTTAATTCCCTTGACCATATAGCATAGCACATTTATGGTTTCCGAGATTAGGGCACGCACATCTTAGGGGGACCATTTGTCTGCCTGCCACAATCCCATATAGAATTAAAAGTAAAAGCAATACCTAATCATAATATAAGTACGAAGAAATCTGACCAAATGCTAGTCTTTCTTGTCTACCTTGGTGACCTTGGAGAAAAATGAAATATAGTATCGTTTTCTAAAATCACACCCTTAGCTGCCCCTGCTTTGTGGTGCTCTGCGAGTCTGTCTCCTCTGGCTGCTGGACAGTCCAGCATGGACTGAGGGCTTGGCGAGGGGACAGCTGAAAGAGGCAGATGTGACTGCATCCCATCTGTCCTACTCCCTGGCCCTCGACGGGAAGAGGGGACGGGATAAGATACGAAAAGCAAAGTGCAGCAGAGCAGACAATGTGATGACCATGCAGAAAGGAATGAATGGATCTAGGTCTGCACAAAGGGCGGTTTGAGGACATGTCACCTCCTTTCTCCCTGCTGTAGCCGGCCAAGGTGACAATGGGGCCGAGGCTCATGGGAACCCTCAAAACCGGGAGACAAAGTTCCAGCAGGCCAACAGCAGCAGGGAGAGAGAGACTGGTGGGGAAAACACACAGAGAAGATAAAGCCATGGTCCCATTCACATTAAATGCTTTTCAGTTTTTATTGTAATTAAATGTCTTTTAAATGTTAATGGAATAAATTGAACTTGACTTCCCCATTTTATCCAGATCCTGCAATTATGCTCAAGGCCCATCTTGAAAGGATGCCAGAGGGTGATGGATTAACTCTAAAATAAATCAAATTTCCCTTGCTACAGAGTGAGGGACATACAATAAGCATTCCATCCTGCCTCTGGTGATGGAAGGGTTGCCTCGCCTCTTCCCCCGGCCAACCGGGTGAGGGACAGCCTGAGGAAGAAGCTTGCTAATGTTGTGTCATAAACCAAACTCCATCAGGGCAGTAAACCTCAGTTGCCACAGCGCAGTGGGTGAATGGGCCTGGGCACCATTTCTGCCCAGCTTCCTCCTCTTGCCAAGGCTCCCTCCCAGTAAATATCTAGCTAGCGAGCTCTTAGAAATGAGCCGGGAGTGATGCCAGCCAGACTCCCAGCTTGCCAGGATGGGTGGTGCAGGGGGCCAGGCACTTGCTCCCTGTGCTGTCACTGGTGTGGGGCTTTCATGCCCGGCTTTGCTGGCTGGGGATCCTTGGGCAGGAGCCAGGGGAGCCTGTGCACGGTCTCCTCCCAGGCCTGAGTCAGCTGCAGACACTCCACCTGTGCCTGGAAAGACTGACACCAGGACCTGGGCTGGGAGAGAGGCCGAACGGAGCCCCGGATCAGAGAACGTCAGATCATCCGAGTTCATTAGCAGTGGGGATTCGGCCCAGGCAAATCGAAATGAAGACAGGTTTCCTACACTTAAAATCCCCCAATTTACCTCCATCCTCCTGTATTCACACCCTCTCTTTACCCTCTTCCCTTTATTAAAACTTTTCACTTCTCTCCTTTCACATTTACATACAAGTTATTGATAGAACCTCCAGGGGTGTTTTCATAGAACAGGAATCAAAGCCTTCAGCTATAGGAACAGAATACTAGTAGGGACATTTCAGGATGGCCAGGAAAGATGCTTCTGACCATTAAGGCCTTTCAGGAGTTTCTGAAGCCAAACTGAATATAGAGTTTCCTATTCCAGCTGTCTAGGAGGGCCTTTCTGACAATTTCCACAGCAACTGTATGAGGTCTTGACTTACCCATTCCATTGTGTGTTGGGATTAGTTAGAACCTAGCATTCCATCTCTGGAGAAATTTCTTTATATGGAGCCCTAGCTCGGTCCTCCAGGGCTTTCTCGCATACATGCTCCTTCCACCTTTGAGGGCATCAGAGAAATCTCAGACAACTTCACACGTTGAAGCTCTGTCCATGTGACTCCTGAAATGTCCCATCTATGTTTCTTCTCTCTTCCTCAACTGAGAGTGTTTCAGTCATTTTTTAAATGTAGCTTCTCTCTTCCATTTCAGACCATCCCAGCTTCTTAGCATGATGTCCAGAGTGGAAGGCAAAATTTCTAATGATATCAGACCAGGACAATGCAGAATGGAAGATCACCTCAGCTGCGAACTCTCTGCTTCTATTATTACAGGCCAAGATCCAAGTAGCCTTACAGGAGACCTCGCACCACAACTGCAGATTGTGTGGACACACACTGCTAAACTTTTTCACATTAGATACTGCTAAGCCATGTCCTCTCTTGTCATGCATTTGTTAAATATCATCTTGCCCAAATCCACTCTTTAATCCAGCCTTTCAAAAATCTTCCTATGTATCATCTATCTATCTATCTATCCATCCATCATCTGTGTGTGTGTGTGTGTGTGTGTGTGTGTGTGTGAAAGAGAGGTTTTTCTCAGCTCCCCTTCCTCTGAAAATCTAAATTTCCATCTAAGTCATAGATAATAAACTTGAATGCAGAATGCAGAATGCTTCTAAACCAAGCAACTGCAGACGTTTTTTTCTCCACATTCATTAAACCGTACCTTCATTGTCCAGATGTTCTGCTGGTTACCAGCATGCCAATATATCCATGTATCCAACCATGTGTTTCACTTTGGTCCACAACGAGACCACAGGAGCCCTTGTCGTCGGTCAGCTAACTAAAGTCCACGTGCTCCTCGCTGACCAGTCTACCCTGACCTTGTCAGAGAAAGACGTCCTTAAAAGGTGTCCTTAACCTGCTCTGATGTGCCCTCTGTAGACCCAGGTTGCATCCAAGAAATCCTAGAATCTTTTTCCAGGTGCCTCTTCAATAACCTGCTAGAATTTTGGGTGTGTTTTAGCGTCAAGCTCACAAGTCGTACTTTAGAGAATATGCCTTTCTTTGGGGCACTTGGAAAATCAGAGTCCTGTCTAGGGACAGATATAGGTGAAAAGGCCAGCGTGGGCTCCCAGCTCTTGACACCGCAGCGTGTGCTCTGGCTAATTAGTGAGGGTGACCATCGTTTGCCCCTCTCCTCTTCACTTTTAGGATTGGTGCCTTTTCTCACGCAGGTCTGCCCTTTTCTTCTCATCGCATGTTAGCCTTCAGCCTCTTATGTGGGCCCCCGACGAACAGCAGTGAAGCACACGCTAGGGGTAAAGAAGTTTGTAATGCATAGCTCTGAGTTGTCCTCGGGGGTCCTGGGACTCACCACCGACTGGCCTTTGGTTCACTTGGTGTAATGATGGTGAGTATAAGGCAAGTGAAATCCCGGAAAAGCCTAGAACCTAGCATTTGCCATCGCCTCTCAGGTACTTCTGCCAGCCTTCATCCTTCCTGTCTTGAGCCAGTGCTAACCTCAGCCCACTCCTGCGAGGCCTTGAGTCCCTGTCCTCAGCCATATCCTTGCTTAGCCAGGTCACACGTTGGGGATGTGAGTTCCTAAAGAGGGATTGGGATGGGGCAAAGCTCATGAAATAATAGGAAAGAGATGAAGGAAATCATGCACCCCGGGGAGGGGGCAGCGGAACCAGCCCCGGAAACTTATCAGGTTGGGACTTGGATGCAGGTAATAATACCTGCTCCCCCTAACTTAGAGGGAAATAAGCCACCTTTCGTGCACTAGAAGGTGAGGGTTGTTACTTGAGGGGTGGGGGAGGGCAGCGAGGGGGGAGGGGCATTGCAGATTTTCAAGCCGCAGGGTAATTCTTTTACTGCTTTAGGGGAACAGCTTGGGGACAAAGAGGCAGAGGACAAAAGAGCTTGCCAGCTGTTTCTGAGAAAATCGAAAAACGAAACCAAAACGCAGCCTCCTAGGGGTAGAAAAAAATCTGTCCTGTAACTCATTTTTTCCCTGTGTCCCTCTTCTAGAACCACGTGCAGAATTTCGACCCTTAGCTGGTCAGAAGAGTCACCTGGGGCTTGTGTTAAGCACAGGAGTCCTGAGCAGAGTTTCTCTGTACATTAGAATCACCCAGGGAACTTTAAAGAACCCTGATACCTAAGCCACACCCCAGACCAATTAAACCAGAATTTCTGGGGTGGGGACCCAGGCCTTAGTACTTTTTAAAGCTCCCCAGGGGACTCCAGCGTTCAGCCAAGGCTGAACACCACCGTTCCTGAGTCTCCCCCAAAACCCAAAAGAATTAGACTCTCCAGGCATAGGGCCTAGATTAGTATTTTTTTAACAAGTGCCCTATGTGAGTATACTGATGACATAAGCTGGGGAACGTTGCCCTCTAGAAACCTCTTTCTCCTTTTAAACTGCCTTGCATTTAAACTTTGTTTTATTTGCCAGGACATAGAGGTGGGAAGGGTGGAGTGCGTCACTCAACACATTGGGATATGCGGATGGCCGGGTGTGAAAACTGTGGAATGGGGGAGACCCAGGAATGATGGAAGGGTAAGTACTTGGGAGCCTGACACACTGACAAAGGAAGCAATTTCCATTTCAAACAGAAAACCGAGATGAGATCAGATGCCTTTCCAGGCAACAGGAAGAGGTGGCAGAATGCAGCTTAGGTAGAGCTGCTCCAGGGACTAACCCACACCCCTTTCTTCTCACACCCCTTTCTTCTCTTACCCCAGGCTCAACACCGACACTCACCATGCAGGGCCACGGGCCCATGCCTGTAGTCACCCAGCCCCAGAATGCAATTTCATCCACGGCCCCAACAAGGGCACGACCAGCTGCATGGGTCACCCTCACAGCACCCTGGAAAGAGCCCCACAGGATTTCTAGAATGGGCCTGAGGCTATCTGGACAGGGAATTCTGGGTTTCAGGTATAGAGCATGACAGAGCATGTTGGTCTACAGTATGGCAGTGGGCATGGACTCTGGGTGGGTCCATCCTTTGGCCCGGCCAACCCCTTATTCCATGGGGAAAGACAGAACCAGAGGAGGGCTAAAATGGGACCCTTGGGATTACAGGACAAAGGATAGGGGCCCAGTTACCTGGGTCTTAGGGCAGCACCGGCCATGCACGCAAAGGAAGGAAGTCACTGTGCCCAAGTGACTCGCCCACTCTCGCGGAGGGGCGGAGTCTCCAAGTCGTGTTTCAGGCTTCTCTCTGGTAAACCTCATCCCCTGGCAGGAGGTCCGTGCAAAATCCACAGGCTCTCGCCCTGCAAATCCCAGAAGAGAGCAAGACCCAGCTCCTCTTTTTCTTTCTTTTTTTTTTTTTTTTTTCAGTACGCAGTCCTCTCACTGCTGCGGCCTCTCCCGTTGCGGAGCACAGGCTTCGAACGCGCAGGCTCAGCGGCCATGGCTCACGGGCCCAGCCGCTCCGCAGCATGTGGGATCTTCCCGGACCGGGACACAAACCCGTGTCCCCTGCATCGGAAGGCAGACTCTCAACCACTGCGCCACCAGGGAAGCCCAAGACCCAGCTCCTCTTGCCTCCTTCCTGCCAATTAATATTC
>RJWK010044004.1:0-18546 GCA_004363435.1 Platanista minor
GGCGCGGTGGTTGAGAGTCCGCCTGCTCATGCAGGGGACGCGGGTTCGTGCCCTGGTCCGGGAAGATCCCACGTGCCGCGGAGCAGCTGGGCCCGTGAACCATGGCCGCTGAGCTTGCGCGTCCGGAGCCTATGCTCCGCAGCGGGAGAGGCCACAACAGTGAGAGGCCCGCGAACCGCAAAAAAAAAAAAAAAAAAAAAAAAAAAAAAAAAAAAAAAAAAAAAAAAAAAAAAAAAAAAAAAAAAAAAAAGAAATAGACAAGTCAGAGACTCTTTAAAAATAAATTAAGTTTTATAATGGCAATGCTGACAGATGATGCTCCTTTATAATAATGCCTGGTGAGACAATATTTTACAAATGACTACATCACAATATGTATGCAAGTGTTGTATATTAAAATGCAACAATGCCTAGCTCATAATTAAATCAGGACCATGAAAATTCAGTAGATGTTATAAAATGTGATGTGACAAGAAAATATACTAAGTTAAAATATAATGCAAGCAAGGATTTATTAACACTTGCCATTTAGAAGATTTAAACAAGAGAAAATCTCAGCATAAATACTAATGATAGAAGTCAGAGAAGTACAAACTCAGTACAGCCTAAAAATAGTTGACTTCCAATGTGACCAGTGTATACCATAGTTACTTAAGAAATCATATCCATTTTTGAGATGATCATATCCCTAGACTAAGACCAAAGTATACATTTATAAATACATATATAACTCTTCTTAAAAAAACCTCTAGTATTCCTTCTTCTAGAATCCGTGATCAGCACTCAGCTTTCTGCTGCTGCAAACCTTTCCTGCTATTACAGATCATGCTGTCTTTGTTTTTGATAGTTGCAAGCCACCATTTCCAGCAACCCCTGCTTTCGAACTCTCCACACCTATACTACAATATATAATGGTGGTCAAAGCAATTTGGGTCCAAAGACCCAGCATAAGCAATTCTACCACTGTCAAAGAAATATGGTAAGCCTTCATTTACTGAGAAGCCAAAACTAAAGAATCAACTTCATGTTTCAAAGCAAAGTAGAAACCCAGGAGCATTACACAGACTTCTTCATTATAAAGCTATATGCACATATTAACATACACCTCATGATACCAGTGCATAGTTCATCTTAAAACAAATAATTTACAATGAATTTTCTTAAATGATACCATTTTCTCTAATTTCATCTAATGAAAATAGTGAATTTGTCTACTTGCATTGGTGTGTCCTACTGAGTTATTCACTAACTCAGTGGCTCTCAACAAGGGACAATTTGCTCCCCAAGGGACATCTGGTGATGTCTGGAGACATTTTTCATTGTAATGAGTGAGGAGAAGGGTGCTACTGACATCTGATGAGTGTTCAGCAGCTAGAGATGCTGCTAAAAATCCTATGATGTACAGGAAAGCCCCTTCCAAAACAATAACCTGGCCCAAAATATCAATAGTGTCGCTGTTGAGAAACGTTCCACTAACTCTTTTTTTTCTTACCAAGCAGCAATTCACAGTTTCCCTTATCTTGAATCCAAATAAACACTCAAGCCATCAACCAAAAATCAGAGCTAAACTTAAGGCAAAGAGGAGGAGTAAGGTATGCAGATGATCTCCAAGAACAACTGACTCATTCATTCATTCATTCATTCAACAAATGACAGTAGTACTCTCAAATTACAGTCTGATACAGTACCAGAAATTGAGGACACCACGGTGCTAAGACAAGATCTCTCCTTTTATCTAGCTTATGTTCTAGTGATTCTCAGGCTGAAGAAATAGTCAAACTAAATAAAAAACCTTCCATTCCTGACACATTCTGGAAAACTGGTGTAGCTATGCACACAGCTCCCAATGATAGAGCATTCATTCTGTTTTTGGAAATGTCTTCATTATAATGAGCCAAAATAACCTTCCCTGTAGGTTTCACCCTCTGATCATAGTTCTGCTCTCCTGAGTCATAAAGAACAAATCCCTGTTCCACATGACAGCCCTTTACACATTTAAAGACAGCTCTCATACATCTCTGAATTTTGTCTCCCAAAGGCTAAAACAATTCCTCCAGTGCCTCTGACAGTTCTTCATAAGACACGATCCTTAAGATTGGAAGGAAACGAGGAAAAATACTAAGGTTTTGTAAGAATTTAGGCTATTAATTAGTAATTAATAAATTTTCTTGAGCTATCCTTTTCAAACCCACAAAACTGTTTTTAATAAGAAAGAATATAACATTTACTACCCACTATGTACAGTATACTTGACACTTTATATGCATCATCATATTTAATTATCACAACAGTCCAGTGAAGTACATAATACTATCTTTACTTTAGACATGAAGAAATCAGACTCAGAAAGATTAAAGGAATTTTTCCAAGATCAGATGCTTTTCCTAAGCCCATGCTCTTTTCACTATACCATGTTACCTAAAAACGGTGCTGGTTTTCACATTTTAATTCAATCACTGAGTTTTCATTATTTCCATGAACGAGTTTTAAAACGAAGCTAAATCTCAGAGTAACTTATGTTTGCATTAAGAAGAAACTTGCTCTAATAAAAAAGCATTCTAACATCAAGTGCCTTTTAATAAGAATATACACATTCTTGCCCTACCTACACAATTCTCCACATATATACATTGAAGTCTGTTTGATTAACAAATTCTATGTAATATATGATTTCACAAGTTGCTATCCATTAAGAAAACAATCTAATTAAGAAGGACAACATTCATTTGAAATCTATACATCTATTAGCTATATTGAAATAATATACAATGCCAAAAATTCTTAAAACTCATTCATGGGAGTCAGGCAGAATAATATAATGGCAGAGATTGGTAAGAGACTGGATTTGCCTCTTAATCTCTCTGGGCCTCTGTGTTCTAACCTAAAACTGGAGAAAATAATAAAAACTACCTCACAGGGTTGTTGGAATACCGTAACAGGTTCTGAATTGGTCTCCCTACTTCCACCATTCTCACCCCTTCCTTCCCACTCCACCTACTTCTATTCTGTACACAAGC
The DNA here is from genome assembly GCA_004363435.1 of Platanista minor. Lineage (NCBI taxonomy): Eukaryota > Metazoa > Chordata > Mammalia > Artiodactyla > Platanistidae > Platanista > Platanista minor. The sequence continues at coordinate 3,018 of RJWK010044004.1, forward strand.
GGCCAAAGTGATCCCCTTTAAAACAAAAACCATATCATGTCACACCACTGCTCAAAAACCTCCAATAGCTTTTGTCATTTTGGAACAAAATCCCAAATACTTATCAGAGCCTATAAGACCCTAGATGATCCAGTCCCTGGCTTCCTTACTCATGTATTCCCTCCACTTTGAATGCTCTTCCCCCAAATGCCTGGATGGCTCAATCTCTTTCCTTCCATTCAAGTCTGCTTTAAATGTCACCTTCTCAGATAAACTTTCCCTAGTCATTCTCTATTTCTTTCCAATAGCATTGATCACTAACCAATATTATATTATGTTTTTATTTGTTTACTTCTGTCTCTCCTACCAAAAAGTATAACCCATGAGAACAGGGTCTTTCTTTGTTTCACCACTGTATCTCCAGCACCAAGCATGCTGCCTGGCACACTGTAGGTGCTCAATAGTCAATCCATGAGTGAAGTGGAATAACGCAAATAAAGAGCTTAGCACAACAGCTGGCAACAGAAAACATTCAAACAATGTTAGTTATTATTACTATCAATAAAAGTATTTCTGTTATTTTTCATACATTCATTAAACAAACTATCTCTAAACACTAAGTTTGCGTCAGGCATTGCGCTGTGTAGTTTTTTACATGTTGATATTGCACTTTGGGAAGTTTCTGAAAACTAGCTAGAGAGCCACTGGCATAAGATGATAATTGCACTTCACAAAGTAATTAAATGCCTCCAAAAGGCTTCCAGAATTCTACCCCTTACAGAATTTACAGTTTTTCCTTGAACTTGATCTGGTTGTATCCCATTAGCCTAGGCACAGTACCAGGCAATAGCAGTCAATAATAAAATAACAGTGGGTATTATAATTTCCTCCTTTAATAGTTTTTCAGGCTGTTGATTTTTCTTAAAACCAAAACCCAAGACAAACTCCAGCCATGAACAATTACAAAATATATGAATCACCAAAGCTACCCAGAGGCACTGATCATATTAACATTTCAAATGAGGTTATATGAGAGGCAGCTGAGGTGTGATAGAAAGAGTCCCTTCCCAGCTCTACGTGACCTTATACAAGCTATTTAGCTTCCCTATGCTTCTGTTTCCTTACCTGCAAAACAGAAAAAAAAAAATTATTCTACCTCATAAAGATATTATGAAAATGAAATAAAATAAACAAGGTGAGATTTCAGGCACAAACTAAGATACCCTAAACGTCTGCTCTCTCAGCTCATGGTATATAAACTCAGGCAGTAGTGTGGAATCTACTAAAAATGCTCTATACTTTTGTGTAATGTCCACACTATCTAGCACAGATTCAGTAAATAATGACCTTGTACTATATTATATAGGGGAAACACACCTAATTACTCAGTGTTTAGATGGTAAAACAATCAGAAACCAATTTGTCTACAGCTTTGTGAGTCACTGATGAAGTGAAACTGATAACTATGCACTTTACAAAAGGGAATCAGCATTTCTCTAAACTTGAAAAACCCCTAACACTGTCATTATTCATATGACTCCTCAAAACTCATGTCATTTTTCACTCATTTGTTCATTCAGTCAACACATCTTAAAATTTAACTACATGCCACCTACTATTCTAGGTGCTAGAGATGAAAAGAATCAGGCTTGGTTCCTCATCTACCCTAAAAGAAATTCAAAGGCTTTTTAAAATAGTTAATCTTAAGGGTTATGGAAGCTCTGAGGAGGAAGTCAATTATTTTAGGAAAGGCTTTATAGAAGTACTCTCCAATAGAAGTTTCTGCAAGGATGAAGATGTTCTTTAACATGTACTGTCCAATACAATAGCCACTAACCACATGTAGCTATTGAACACCTAAAATGTAGCTAATATAACTGTGAAATGGAATTTTTAATTTTAATTAACTTTAATAGCCACAGGTAGCTAGTGGTTACTGTACTGTATTGCACAGCAGAGCTTTACAGGATAGGTAATAACTGAGCTGAAATCTTGAAAGAAGGGAGTAAGGAATTGCTGGGGTGGGCGACAGCACATTCTAGGAAATGAGAAGGGCACAAACGACATGAAGGGCTGTGAGGATACCTTAATGTGTTCAGGGAAGGCTGCCTGGGATGTGTGGCATGTGGAAAGGAGAAAAAAGAAATGAGGTTAGATAGGACCAAAATATGAATGCCCCTGAATACCAGGGTAAAGATTTAAACTTTATGCAGCAGATAACAGGAAAACATCAAAGACTTTAAAGTCAGGGAATATATGACTATAACCACACGTTGAAAGACAATTTTGACCATAAGAGGAGCAATACATTGAAAGAAGAGACCAGAGAGGTAGAAAGATCAGCTATGGATGAGACTACTGCAGTCCTCCAAGTTAGATGATGAAGACTACTGCAATCACAGTGAGAACAGGGATGAAGGAACAAATTCAAGAGACATTTTGGAGATAAAATTAGCAGGCTTTAGAGAACTATGAGATGTGGCAGACAAGAAAGAAATCAAAGTCCAAGCTACTGGGGTACCAGCCTGGAAAACCAGATAATGTAGTCACTTTCTACATTGACTGAAGGGATAAAGAAAGTTTAAAGGCTCTTGCTTACAGTTGTTTATAAGAAAACAATCTAAATATCCATTAATATCTTGAAAGCTAAATAAATTATGGAATTGTTAAAGACAGTATAAGTCTATTAAAATGATTTTTAAAGAATATATAATACCAGGTTAAAATGTCACAATATGATAAATGAAATAAGTAGGCTACAAAGCAGCACGTACACCATTATCCAATTTTGTTTTGTATATTGGTAGAATTTTTTTAATTGAAGGAATATGCCAAAAAGTCAACAGTAGCTTACTTTGATAGTGGGTTAACAGGCCATTATAATTTCTTTCTTGAACATTTTTTTCATTGTCTAATTATACTACAACAAATATAGGATATTTTTTATTTAAAAATAAACTTTTGCTCTAAAGCACTGTACCTTACAGCACTGGGGCCTGTGATAAATCTACTGAAGCCTGCAGTTTCACCAACAGAGGGAATTTGACACGACCATACCCCAAAGTCTACTGCAGGTTCATTATGGGAGACTAAATTCACAACAAATTGAATAAAGCAGTTTTTTTCCACTTGAAAAATTTACCACAATTATAAAGTGTAAAATGGATACTTTCCCATTAAGTTTATTTATAGTGTCTTATCGTATATGGTTTATGTCTGTATAAATGCAACTACAAGTGGGAATTTGCTATAAACCTGTATTTTATTCTGTGTAGTCATGCAAAAAAAGGTTTATTCTGTTCATACTAAATTTCAATTACTCAGGTTCATTTGATATAGAGTAGACACTATATGTGAAGAAGTGGTTCAGCAAATACTAATCTCTTTTATAGGTACATCCAGTCCCTTTTTGCACTTAACAAAATCTCGCTTTCTAAGCTCTAAATTTAGATTTACAAGGAAATCCTGACCTGGTATAGATAAGCCTACTAGAAAGGCATATGGCTATGGCAAATCCTCCTACATCATGGATGTGAATAAAATTCAATTAGATAAGCAACTTCCTTCATTAAATAGGAAATGAATAGAATTTTTCAACTACAATTTTAATTCACTTTACTTTGCCATAAGATAGGTTGTTTTTCTCTTGGGAAACCACATGTACATTAAAAAGGGAGTCTTAACCTAATATTCCTAGCCATATGACAAGCCTTATTCTGATCATTTTACAGGAGGAGAAAATAAAGGGCTAGAATTAAAAGCATTTTTCTATTTCAAATGTTTAGAAACCTGGTTTGGTTTCCTTAACTAAAATTAGTTATATATCTTATTTCTATGTTTTCTATTAAAACACACTGGTAGAGAAGCAATCTTTTCTCTGGGACATCTGTAAATAAGCCCCAGGGCTAGGTAGTAGAAATGGGTTCATTCAATAAATATAACGAAATTGAGGTCGAACAGTGACACAGTAACAGATCTGGGACTAAGGCCAGGTCTCCTGGCTTGAAATCTGACAAGATTATAGTTCTTAAATTAAAATATATTTTCCCTAAGAGTTGAAACAGGGAACACGCTTTTAGGATACCACTTAGTGACACATGGGAAACATCAGCTAGCTCCCAAACCCAGAAGCTGCCTTAGATGTTTTAGCTAACTACCACATACTACATAGAGGGAAAGAGTCACTAAAATAAAATAATCACTCCACAAACAAAGGGAATTCAAAAAATCTGCAAGAGCAATTAGCCACCAGTATCTTACTATGTTTCTGTGCTGTGATGTCCATTTCCATGGAAACAGAAAGAGGAGTGAGAGGCAGCCAAGAGAAGAGATGTCAGAACTTGTCAGGTTCAGTGGCTAGAGCTGAAAGCTGCAAATGCCATTTTTTTCTTACAAACAGCATCAGCTGACTTCTGGCACATAATCGATTCTCAAGTTAGGCAATGTCAGCTTGCTTGGAGAAGCATAAAGCTAAAAAACAGGCTTAGGTTTTTGTTTTGTTTTTGAAGGCCTGGATTAAGGGAGGAGACACAAATTAAAAGCAAACTGTTCAAAATTCTAAATTTCTAAAGCATAAGAATGCAACAGAATTGTTTCAAATTTCACAAAGTGAAGAGAAGGATTTCTTAACTGTGATGTGGGAAAAAGTAGGATCACCACAGAGCATTATCTGTAATGAATAGCAAGAGGGTAGAGGCAGGGAAGAGACAGAAGACAGAGGAAGCAGCAAGTACAAAGGCCCTAAGACAAGAGAATGTGTGATCCTTTCAGGGCACTGCAAGCACACAAGAGCTCTTAGTGTTGGGGAGAGGGTCATCACAGAAGGCTTTCCCAAAGGAGGTAACACCTAAGCTAAGACCTGAAGGACTAGATGGAGTTATAGAAGAGAGTATTCCAGCAAGAAGGAAGAGCATGAGGGAAGTCCTAGAGGCAAGAGAGCAAAATGAATCCAGGAATAGCAAATAGTTTAGGACAGCTGGAGCAGAGAGTGGGAGTAGGGGAACGAGTTGTGATCAGATTAAGAAGGGCCTTATTTCCCAAGTTGGATTTTGAACTTTTGTCCCAGAAAACAACACATTTTCACTGAAGAGTCTAAATCAGGAAAGTACATGATGAGATCTGCATTTTAAAAAGATTAGTCAGGGGACTTGCCTGATGGCGCAGTGGTTAAGAATCAGCCTGCCAATGCAGGGGACACAGGTTCGAGCCCTGGTCCGGGAAGATCCCACATGCCGTGGAACAGCTAAGCCCATGCGCCACAACTAATGAGCCGGAGCTCTAGAGCCCGCGAGCCACAACTACTGAAGCGCTCACGCTTACAGCCCGTGCTGCGCAACAAGAGAAGCCACCGCGATGAGAAGCCCACGCACCACAGTGAAGAGTAGCACCTGCTCACCACAATTAGAGAAAGCCTGCGCACAGCAACGAAGACCCAATGAAGCCAAAAATAAATGAATTAATTAAAAAAAAAGATTAGTCAAATTATCTCAGATTACAGATGGATACAAATGTAGAGTCTGTTACAGTCTTCCCAGGAGAAAGATAAGGGTGGACCACACAGTGGGGGAGGGGCAGCAGAGGAGATGGGAGAACAGGACACAATGAATATGAGCAGTGGGAGGAAAAGAAGGATGAATCAAAGATGGCACCCAGGATTTTGGCCTGAACAGCTACATCACTGAGTTCCCATCACAAGCACAGAAGGAGGAGTTTCAGGTGTGTGTGGTACACTGATGCGCTCTCATCTGGACTTCATGACTTTGAGATATCGACGGGACAGTCAAGCAGAGCTATGCAGCAGGCAGTTGCACATGGGATGGGTGTGTCTACCACTCAGGAGAGACATCTGGGATGAATATTGTATCTGGGCTTCAGGGCTGGATACCATTGCCCAGGGAGAGCACAAGATCAGAAGGGATTTCAAAAGATGAATTATAAAGGCTTTAGAGCCTGTTCAAATGTTGGCTACACCATTTACTAATTATATGATCTAGGGTTACTTAGTCTCTAAGCCTGTGAATTGGGATAATTATACATGTGCTAAGGACTAATATTTTTTTTAATTACTACAGAAAGAAGAAACTATAAAGGAGAATGAGAAAGAGAAGATAAAAAGTAGATATCACAGGAGAATGCAGTATTATGGAAGCTAATGGAAAAGAGTATTTCAAGATTAAAGTTAATACATCAAATACTGCAAAGAGATCAATTACAATAAGAAATGAAAAGTGTACAAAGGATTTTTTTTTTTACATTCATTCTGGTGACCCAGGCTAAAGCAGGGTGAAGGTGAATATAGACAGAAGTATATGGTAAATGAGGGAGTGGGAGACAGACTTATTAAATTCTTTCAAGAAGCTTGCCTGCAAGAGAGAAGAAAAAGTAGGCTGGTATCTAGTAGAGTCAAAACAGAGTTGCTTGTTTTGGGTATTTTATTGGGAGAAATTTATGCATCACAAGCTAAGATGCTTTCAACTGCAAGTAACAGAAAACCTAACTAAAAACGCTTAAGCCATTTAGGACATGTACTGTTTATTTAATAAAAAGTCTAAAAGTAGACAACTCTGGGGATTTTTTCAGAATCTTAGTGATGTCATCAGACCAGGGAATCATGTCTTTACAACATATTCCCAACAGAAAGAAAAGAAAAGAATAAACCTTGTCCCTCTGTTAGGAAGCAGAACACCTTACCTAGAGCTTTCCCCTCACTGCCCATCAGACTTTCCCTTATATCTCACTGGTTAGACTGGGTCACATGGCCACTCTTAGCTATAAGAGAAGCTGAGAAATTGTCTCACTTTCTAGACTCAATTTTGAGGCAATAAGAGAGATGGGGGTTGAGAATGACTTTTACATAGCCAGCCAATACTGTCTGCCTCATACATGTTTATATGCTAATGTGAAAGTGTTGCTAAAGAGAAAGAAGTCAAAGATACAAAAAGGAGGAGGGCAAAAATGAGTTCATACACAGGCTATTTTGTAAGATGGCTAGATGGAAGTTCAGAAAGTTTGTACCATACAAATTTAATTTTCTCTGTTAAGCAGAAAATGGGATCATTCAATAAAAGGGGAAGTTAGAAGAGGTCTTCAGAATAACAAAGCAGATTTTTAAATGGAGAATACGAGACAGTTGCCTAGCATAAGAGCTTTCTGGGCAAGAGAGGGGAAAAAAAGGAATGGAAAAAATACTCTGTATGGATTACTGGGCAACAGATGATTCAGTCAATATTAGATATCATTAATTCATATTGCCACTCACAAGTTCTCTTCTAGCAGGACCCAGCAGCCTGAGAGTAAGAATAGAGAAAGTAGAATGCTGAGTCCACTCTAGATTGGAGTTAGGGTGGGTGGTATAATGGAAAGACAAGGGTACAAAGAGTTGAAGTTATCAGCAAGCCAGTGAAATAACAGCTCATGTACATCTATGTTAGGAAAGAAATGAAAGGTATGAAAAGGCAGACAGAGTGGAATAGTAAAGGAACCTGGGGTGTAGTAGCCATAAAAAGAAGGCTAAAAGGATGAAAAGCTATGGCAAGATAAGTAAAATGAGTACATCCAGGGAACAAGATTGAGGGTGTACCATAAGAATGGATGGCTGACATAGAATGGAGGTTGAGGGGCACTCACATTAAGAAGGTGAAGAAACTGAAAGCCTAGGATATTAATTGGATTGTTCACATGGACCCTGAAGCCACTTATCCAAGATGGTGGCTAGAACTGAGGTAAAAGGAAGTGTCAATATCTTTAGCAAATAAAAAAGAATGACTGAAGAAGAGCAGGAAAGTTGACTATAATTTTAATAACCATGATTATCAAAAAAGAACATAAGTATGGAGGGGTACTAGAGTAGAAGCTGCCTTAGGAAACAAGAAATGTATCAAACCTTACCCTAAACCCATGGGTACACAGTAAGTGAAAGAAGAGATGCATCCACTTAAGAAGACTTCATGAGGGCTTCCCTGGTGGCTCAGTGGTTGAGAGTCCACCTGCCGATGCAGGGGACATGGGTTCGTACCCCGGTCCAGAAAGATGCCACGTGCCACAGAGCGGCTGGGCCCGTGAGCCATGGCCACTGAGCATGCGCGTTTGGAGCCTGTGCTCCACAATGGGAGAGGCCACAACAGTGAGAGGCCCACGTACCGCAAAAAAAAAAAAAAAAAAAAAAGAAGACTTCATGAAAAGCAATGTCTACAAGGAATTGCAGTTTTCAACTAAGGCAAAGAGACAGTGGAGTTTTCAGTTAAGGATACTAAGGAGAATTCATTTAATATAAATTGGAGGTCCAAGAAACAGAATCAGAATCACGAAACAAAACTTTGGGAAGAGGAAGGTAAGTTTAGGTTTAGGAGAGAGGAAATCCTAAACAGCGTAAAGATGAGAAAATACTTTAGTGACCAGAGAGGTTTATATTTGGGTAGTTATCAAAAGTGACAGGTATCTGGGGTGTAATGGAATTAGCAGGCCTTGAGGTGTCCAAAAGAACCAGTCTCAGCAGCCTCTACAGCTCAGAAAAACTGTACTTTCAAGGAATTCCCATATTGAGCTACAATACCTAGAAATTCTCAGCAATGATGTTTTCAACATACTAGATTAGTATCCAAGTTTAGCTTCAGACATACATTCATTCTGGAGACCAGTTTTATTCACATTTTACCTGTATAGTAAATAATCTAACCTTGCTCAAAAAGGCCCCCAAAAACTGATCTTTGACTTCAGCTTCTGGGAAGTAATCTCTAAGATCTTTGTTTTCTTCGGGCCATGGGTTAGCCAGGTAGTAACAATGTGATTTAGGATGGGGGCTTTGGATCACACTCAGAGGAGCTGGAGACTATAGTCTGAGATCAACCACATAGATAATCAATAATGACCATGTCACAGAGTCCCAATAAAAACTCTGAATACCAAGGCTCAGGTGAGCTTCCTTGGTTGGCAATATTCCATGCACCGTGTCACACATCAATGCCAGGAAAGTAATGTGTCCTGTCTCCACAAGGAGAAGACAACGGGAGCTCCGTACTTGGTAATTCCCCAGACACTGCCCTAGGAGCTTCTTCCTTTTGCTGATTTTAATCTGTCTCCTTTCCCTGTAATAAACCATACCCATGAGTATAGTAACACTCAGTGAGTTCTGTGAGTCCTTCTAGCAAATTATTGAAACTAAAGATGGTCTTGGAAACCCCTGAATTTGTAACTAGTGTCAGAGTGAGGGCAGTCTTGTGGGAACGCTCTAACTTTATATTTGGTCTAAACTGACATATCTCTTCTCTCTCAATCAATTTGTTTGCAAGGAAAAAAAAACGACTTGAAAAGAACTCAATATCTGAGTTTAGCTGAAATTTGTCACTGAATAGTAACTAGTCTACTGCACTACTAATGGCCCTCTGCTCCCATAAATTCTTCTGTGCTGTGAAGAAGTCTCAACAAATAACCACTAAGAAAAGTACTGTTGAGTTTTAATCTGGATCTAATAGCCACTCACTATATCACTGAGACAGAAAGTCATTTCTCTTTAGTGAATTACAGCTTGTTCTAGGTAACTGGGAAATGTCATTGTACCTCAGTGAAGTGTGATCAAACCCAAATAATGAATATCTACAAAACAATTTTAATACCAAACACTACCAAAAAGATTTTATAACTAGCCTGCGTATAAAAACTGTACCAAAATAACATATTGTCTAAATTTTTTAAAATGAAATTGAAGTAGAATGAAAAAGAGGCATTTAAATAATGGATGTCACTGGAAAGAGATTTACCAAGACATTCTCTCAGATATGCCTTATAAGGTACAAAGTATAAAATACAAAATCTACAGTCAAATGACACAGGAAAACTCTCAATATGTTAATACCCATTAGTATTTCAGAGATGATATTAAAAAGTGTGTTTTCACTCTTTTAAGTGAAAACTTAAAACTCTAAGACTTCACTTGTACAATTTATTTAAAAGCTTAGCCTAGGGGGACTTCCCTGGTGGCACAGTTGTTAAGACTTCACGCTCCCAATGCAGGGGGCCTGGTTTCGATCCCTGGTCGTAGAACTAGATCCCACATCCATGCCACAACTAAGAGTTCACATGCCCAACTAACGAGCTGGTGAGCCGCAACTAAGGAACCCACGTGCCGCAACTAAAGGAGCCGGCGAGCTGCAACTAAGAATAACAGCGCTTATTACACAGAATTGTGAAGATTAAATGAGATAATACAGGTAAACAGTTTAAGTCTTGGTACACAGTAAAAACTCCATAATAGGTAGCTACTTTCAGTAGTTTAAAATTATCTAGTGATAATACATTAAGTCAACCTATTTAAGCTGATGGTTTCTACACTGAGGTAACAAACACACCAGACTTAGACTCTACCAAAATGAACCAATTTTAAAGTTCCAACATTATTTGTTTCTTTGGACATAAATATATATATATATATGTATATACACATATATATGTGTGTGTGTGTGTGTGTGTATATATATATATATGTAGGCTTAGCATAAATACAAAAAAGAAATTTTTCTAAAATAAGGATGTTTTAATTCACCATGAGTCATTTCGTTTGGTGCACTTTTCATCAACATCAAATTAACTAATATTATAAAAAAAAGAATTAAACACACAATCATCTATGAATATAAATTAGTATAGCATTATTTTCAAACTATGAATGATTACATAGCACTGACACTTTTTAAAAATCTATAAGTAAAGGTTCACAGGAACAAAAAGAATCTATGGCAGCAAGTTTCATGCCTTTCTTATTTACAATTCCTGTAAGCCTAACCATGGAACAAATGAATAACATCAGAGGAAAGGGTGCTGTAAAAAGTAATAGGGAGGCAATAACAGTCTTTGCAATGACTGGCATTCCGAGAATTATACATTGCGAAGAATAATCTGGCAGTCTCTAGGTAGGTAATAAGGAGGAAAATTAGTTAGTGATGAGGGGATGAAAGAGGATGAACAGGTTGCCAAAGCTGTCACCAGCAGTTTAAAACAGTCTTTCAACAATAAAAAACCTGACCCAAATGAACGACATAGAAGCACTCTGCAGTGACTGTGAAAAAGATGAGAATACAATTCAATCAGCACTGAAGTAATCACAATCAAAATAATTACTGTATTCCCTCTAATAGAAAACACCATAGATTGTAAGATACACCATATTTTACTTACCACCAAAAAGAATAAAAACTTAATAAATAAACTGACATGATGTCAAGGTTTATTGATTATAAAATATACTGCAATTTCAAAGATACTAAAATTTGAAAACCATGTATCTAAAAATCAATTAAATACAGACCAGACCGCAGACAGCAGAAGCAAGAAGAACTATAATCCTGCAGCCTATGGAACAAGAACCACATTCACAGAGAGATAGACAAGATGAAAAGGCAGAGGGCTATGTACCAGATGAAGGAACAAGATAAAACCCCAGAAAAACAACTAAATGAAGTGCAGGTAGGCAACCTTCCAGAAAAAGAATTCAGAATAATGATAGTGAAGATGATCCAGGACCTCGGAAAAAGAATGGAGGCAAAGATCAAGAACATGCAAGAAATGTTTAACAAAGATCTAGAAGAATTAAAGAACAAACAAACAGAGATGAACAATACAGTAACTGAATTGAGAAGTACACTAGAAGGAATCAATAGCAGAATAACTGAGGCAAAAGAATGGATAACTGACCTGGAAGACAGAATGGTGGAATTCACCACTGCAGAACAGAATAAAGAAAAAAGAATGAAAAGAAATGAAGACAGCCTAAGAGACCTCTGGGACAACATTAAACGCAACAACATTCGCATTATAGGGGTCCAAGAAGGAGAAGAGAGAGAGAAAGAACCTGAGAAAATATTTGAAGAGATTACAGTCAAAAAGTTCCCTAACATGGGAAAGGAAATAACCACCCAAGTCCAGGAAGTGCAGAGAGTCCCATACAGGATAAACCCAAGGAGAAACACACCAAGACACAAAGTAATCAAACTGGCAAAAATTAAAGACAAAGAAAAATTATTGAAAGCAGCAAGGGAAAAATGACAAATAACATACAGGGAACTCCCATAAGATTAACAGCTGATTTCTCAGCAGAAACTCTATAAGTCAGAAGGGAGTGGCATGATATACTTAAAGTAATGAAAGGGAAGAACCTAAAACCAAGATTACTCTACAACCAACCAACAACCTTCAACCAAGATTATCTCATTCAGATTCCATGGAGAAATCAACAGCTTTACAGACAAGAAAAAGCTAAGAGAATTCAGCACCACCAAACCAGCTCTACAACAAATGCTAAAGGAACTTCGCTAAGTGGGAAACACAAGAGAAGAAAAGGACCTACAAAAACAAACCCAAAACATTAAGAAAATGGTCACAGGAACATACATATCGATAATTACCTTAAACGTGAATGGATTAAATGCTCCAACCAAAAGACACAGGCTTGCTGAATGGATACAAAAAAAACACCCATATATATGTTGTCTACAAGAGACCCACTTCAGACCTAGGGACACATACAGATTGAAAGTAAGGGGATGGAAAAAGATGTTCCATGAAAATGGAAATAAAAGGAAAGCTGGAGTAGCAATACTCATATCAGATAAAAGGGACTTTAAAATAAAGAATGTTACAAGAGACAAGGAAGGACACTACATAATGATGAAGGAATCAATCCAAGAAGAAGATATAACAAGTATAAATATATATGCACCCAACAGAGGAGCACCTCAATAAATAAGGCAACTGCTAAGATCTATAAAAGAGGAAATCAACAGTAATACAATAATAGTGGGGGACTTTAACACCTCACACCAATGGACAAATCATCCAAACAGAAAATTAATAAGGAAACCGAAGCATTAAATGACACAATAGACCAGATAGATTTAATTGATATTTATAGGACATTCCATCCAAAAACAGCAGATGACACTTTCTTCTCAAGCAAACAGAACATTCTCCAGGATAGGTCACATCTTGAGGCATAAATCAAGGTAGTAAATTTAAGAAAACTGAAAATATATCAAGCATCTTTTCTGACCACAATGCTATGAGATTAGAAATCAATTACAGGGAAAAAAAGGTAAAAAACACAAACACATGGAAGTTAAACAATACATTACTAAGTAACCAGGAGATCACTGAAGAAATCAAAAAGGAAAGCACAAAATACCTAGAGACAAATGACAATGAAAACACGATGATCCAAAACCTATGGGATGAAGCAAAAGCAGTTTTAAGAGGGAAGTTTATAGTAATACAAGCCTACCTCAAGAAACAAGAAAAATCTTAAATAAACAATCTAACCTTACACCTAAAGGAACTAGAGAAAGAAGACCAAACAAAACTCAAAGTTAGCAGAAGGAAAGAAGTGATAAAGATTAGAGCAGAAATAAATGAAATAGAAACAAAGAAAACAGTAGCAAAGACCAATAAAACTAAAAGCTGGTTCTTTTAGAAGATAAACAAAATTGATAAACCATTAGGCAGACTCATCAAGTAAAAGAGAGGACTCAAATCAATAAAATTGGAAATGAAAAAGGAGAAGTTGCAATGGACACTGCAGAAATACAAAGCATCCTAAGAGACTATGACAAGCAACTCTATGACAATAAAATGGACAACCTGGAAGAAATGGACAAATTCTTAGAAAGGTATAACCTTCCAAGACTGAACCAGGAAGAAATAGAAAATATGAACAGACCAATCACAAGTAATGAAATGGAAACAGTGATTAAAAATCTTCCAACAAACAAAAGTCCAGGACCAGATGGCTTCACAGGTGAATTCTATCAAACATTTAGAGAAGAGCTAACACCCATTCTTCTCAAACTCTTCCAAAAAATTGCAAAGGAAGGAACACTCGCAAACTCATTCTATGAGGCCACCATCACCATGATACCAAAACCAGAAAAAGATACTACAAAAAAAGAAAATTATAGACCAATATCACTGATGAATATAGATGCAAAAATCTTCAACAAAATACTAGCAAACAGAATCCAACAACACATTAAAAGGATCATACATCATGATCAGTGGGATTTATCCCAGGGATGCAAGGATTCTTCAATATATGCAAATCAATCAATGTGATATACCATATTAACAAACTGAAGAATAAAACCACATGATCATCTCAATAGATGCAGAGAAAGCTTTCGACAAAATTCAACACCCATTTATGATAAAAACCCTGGAGAAAGTAGGCATAGAGGGAACTTTCCTCAACATAATAAAGACCATATATGACAAACCCACAGCCAACATCATCCTCGATGGTGAAAAACTGAAAGCATTTCCTCTAAGATCAGGAAAAAGACAAGGATGTCCACTCTCACCACTATTATTCAACATAGCTTTGGAATTCCTAGCCACAGCAATCAGAGAAAAAAAATAAATAAAAGGAATACAAATTGGAAAAGAAAAAGTAAAACTGCCACTGTTTGCAGATAACATGATTCTATACATAGAGAATCCTAAAGATATTACCAGAAAACTACTAAAGCTAATCAATGAATTTGGTGAAGTAGCAGGATACAAAATTAATGCACAGAAATCGCTTGGATTCCTGTACACTAATGCTGAAAAATCTGAAAGAGAAATTAAGGAAACACTCCCATTTACCATTGCAACAAAAAGAATAAAATACCTAGGAATAAACCTACCTAGGGAAACAAAAGACCTGTATGCAGAAAACTATAAGATACTGATGAAAGAAATTAAAGATTATACCAACAGATGGAGAGATATACCATGTTCTTGGACTAGAAGAATCAATATTATGAAAATGACTATACTACCCAAAGCAATCTACAGATTCAATGCAATCCCTATCAAATTACCAATGGCATTTTTTACAAAACTGGAACAAAAAAATCTTAAAGTTTGTATGGAGACACAAAAGACCCCGAATAGGCAAAGCAGTCTTGAGGGAAAAAAACGGAGCTGGAGGAATCAGGCTCCCTGACTTCAAACTATACTACAAAGCTACAGTAATCAAGACAATATGGTACTGGCACAAAAACAGAAATATAGATCAATGGAACAGGATAGAAAGCCCAGAGATAAACCCACACACCTATGGTCAACTAATCTATGACAAAGGAGGCAAGGATATACAATGGAGAAAAGACAGTCTCTTCAATAAGTGATGCTGGGATAACTGGACAGCTACATGTAAATGAATGAAATTATAACGTTCCTTAACACCATACACGAAAATAAACTCAAAATGGATTAGAGACCTAAATGGAAGAGCAGACAGTGTAAAACTCTTAGAGGAAAACATTGGAAGAACATTCTTTGACATAAATCACAGCAAAATCTTTTTTGATCCACCTCCTAGAGTAATGGAAATAAAAATAAACAAATGGGACCTAATGGAACTTAAAAGCTTTTGCAAAGCAAAGGAAACTACAAACAAGATGAAAAGACAACCCTCAGGGGCTTCCCTGGTGGCACAGTGGTTGAAAGCCCGCCTGCCAATGCAGGGGACACGGGTTCATGCCCCGGTCCGGGAAGATCCCACGTGCCGCGGAGCGGCTCGGCC
>RJWK010044005.1:0-18545 GCA_004363435.1 Platanista minor
CCTCTCACTGTTGTGGCATCTCCCGTTGCGGAGCACAGACTCCGGACGCGCAGGCTCAGCGGCCATGGCTCACGAGCCCAGCTGCTCGGCGGCATGTGGGATCTTCCCGGACCGGGGCACGAACCCATGTCCCCTGCATCGGCAGGTGGACTCTCAACCACTGCGCCACCAGGGAAGCCCTTAATGTGTCTTTTGATGGCATTCCTAATATATCCTACTATGTCCACCTATTCCTTATGATGATTCTTTTTGTGTCCTATTTAAGAAATCTTTGCTTATGTTAAAGTCATAAAAATATTTTCTTATAATGTTTACTTATGGTGTAAGGTAGAGGTCAAGATTCTTTTTTTTTTTTTCCTTCATCCATATGGATAGCCAGGATTGATTTTTTTTTTCTAAGTTTCAAATTATAGGGAATAAAATATTTCCAAATGTTTTATCTAATTCAGTCTACAAATAATTTTAAATGACTTAAAATGCTCTCTTAATTGAAATAATGGTTGTTCTCTTTCTGGTGTGGTATCCGAAATTGCAAACAAACTGCTTTTTCTGCCTGCTCATCTACTTCTCTTCATCTGTCTATAGAGAACAAAACAAAAACTCCAGCTCAAGAGTTTCATATAGTGTCTTTCTGCTCAGAAGTCATATCTTTTGTTGGACACGAGAAATATCCTCTAAGTTTGAGGTCATCATTGTGTGTGTGTGTGTATGCCTATATAGGCAAATGGAGAATTGGTAAATAAAATTTTAGGTAAGCCTGTCAGGAAAACCAGTGATTTCTATTACTTGATTCCTTTCTATTTCATTCTTCTAGGCTGATTTTTAGTGATTCCAAAAAGAATTTATTGATAGATTCAGAAAGAAAGGAAACCTTCTATGCTATTCTTCCTAGTATGTATTTTCTGTGCTTTTTCTTTTCTCCTGCTGTCCCCATTTTTAGGCATATGGCATAAAAATGGTTATAACAGTGGAACTGGTGAGCAAGTATATTACACTTTCCTATTATTGGTTAGTTGAGTCTTTTTCTTGTTGTTGTTGTTATTTGCATTAGTCCTAAGATTTTGAGAAAACCTTTTTCTTCCGAAAGGTAGATAATACTTCCAAGGCAGATATCTTGTAGGGAAATGAAAAGATGGTAAATAAGAATTTTGTAGTGCCTTGTATATATTGTGTGTACACAACTTTAGACTATCTAAATATTGTTTGCAATGTTGAAATGTTACATTTGAGGAGCAGTTTAACATCTGTCTTGAAATCCATAATTTCCTATTTATCTGAACAGAACTTTGCTCTCGGATCTAAGTATGAGATTATAATTCTTTAAGTCTAAAGCTCTTAAGTATAGTTTTATTTTCCTTATAAATTTGTTGGGGATTATATGAGCTGAAGTGTTGTCTAAAGGAGATAAGATAGAGTCAGAAGCTGTTTGAGGAAACTCCAAGAAATAAAAATCTTGAGGTGAATCCTCAGTTCATCAGGAATTCGTTTAAATTAGTATGTTATTTACCCAAACGTTGTCAGCTTTTAGTTTAAAATCCTTTTTATGAATAAAGTTGCTCTTACTCGCTTTCATAATAAAATCTTCTGGTTTAGTGTAAGATGAATATCTTATTTTTTTTCAAGTTAATAGTCATTAGGGATTATTGTAGCGTGCAGCTACCAAACTTTCATCTTTATCATATGAAAAGGAACTCTCACACCTCTATAACATAGTTACTGGTAAAATGGAGTAGATAGTGGTGGTGAAGGAGAGTTCTTATGCAGTCTTAGTTTGTCTACGAAGTTCTGTTTTCCATTAATTGTATTTACTCTAAAACTCAAGGACATAAAATTAAGGGACTAGGCTAAAATTTTAAGTAAATTTTTAATTGTATATATGAGCATTTTTTCTAAGGCTTATGGCTTTGGGGGAGAAGCATAAACAAGATATCAGTGTTGTACTCACACAGTTTATAAACTAAAATAGAACTAAGACGTTTGTGTATGTGGATTATTCTGAGGTGAGCATTTGGAAATAATTGGTTCAGTGGTGTATTCCAGAATTCTCCTTCTACTGTGTGAGAGGAAGGGAATGGGTGAGTCCAGTCTGGTGGAGAGAGAGTCCAGTTGTGTAGGATGGATGACACGCTAGGATGGCTGCAGCACGCACTCACTTCAGAAGTGAGCAACATTTAGTCTTCATGTCAGGACTGGAGAAGTGTCCTCACCAGCTGTCAAGTAAAACTGAAGATGCAGGTAAGCAGAGGCTGATAAACAAGGACTGAGTGAATGAAAAACATTCATTCTTCCAATCTTGGTATAAAAAAGCCAAAGCTACTCATATAACTAAAAAGTTAATAATGCTGCCATAAAGGAGTTTGTCACCATTAACAACAATAAATATGGAAAATGAAAGATTCTTTTTATTTAGTATAAGAAATGGGTGGATTTTGTCATATTCATAGTCTCTTAGAAAGTTCTATGCTTGATTTTCTTTGATCACAGTAGTATACAATTTTGTATCCGTAACTAGTAATTAGTTTTTCTTTGCTCCTAAAAATACAAAGGTTTTAAATTTAATATTTTATTTTTGTGTGAAGGACAAGTTTTGTAATAGACTTGATTGGTTGTAAATTTACACTTCTTTCTGAATAGTC
Source organism: Platanista minor (assembly GCA_004363435.1). Classification (NCBI taxonomy): domain Eukaryota; kingdom Metazoa; phylum Chordata; class Mammalia; order Artiodactyla; family Platanistidae; genus Platanista; species Platanista minor. Next base: position 2,637 of record RJWK010044005.1, read on the forward strand.
TATTAGCTAAATTGTTCTTCAGCTTATTTTACCTTTATATCTTAGGCAATTGAGGCAGTTTCTTTATTATCTTGTTTATTATTAGAAAATACCATATGTACATTGAATTTTTCTCATCACTAGAAGTGGTTTCATATTTTCTTATCTCCAGTTCAGTTAATTTGTTTAGACTTTTATTGAATGTCTTCTGTGTGTTTGTCATTGGTCTAAGTCATCTGAGAATAGAAAGGTGAATGGCATGATTCTTGCTCCTGAACTAACAGAAGTCAGAAAGGTTAATAATCTTAACGTGATATGAATCATGCTTTAAGTATGAAGTATATGTAAAGTGTTATGGGAAGACAGATGAGGGAGAAATTAATTCAGTAGGCAAGAGAGGCATAGATATAGGGTATTTAAGCAGGGCCTTGAAAGATGGGTAAGAATTGGTTTTCTGATTTAAATACAGACTTTAAGAGAAAATGTGTTATATTAGAATTATATAGGCTGAATTCCATTACAACACACATAACAAATCTCAATAATTCCTCTCCTCTCAAATTTCCAAATTTCTGTCAGCCATCATCTTTTAAACAAGAAAGCTCAAATAATTCTCAGTAAGGTTTCCATAAGAGATGTGAGCAGACTTGAGACAGTTCTAAAAATATGAAGTTATAGTAGTGATCCATACTTTTGGTGTAATTTTAAGAAATCTATGCTTTTTCTGAAAATAAGTTAATTCATTTTCAGAGTTTTGTGTGCGTGTGTGTTCTCTTGCTACTCTATTGACTCAGGGCTTTTTTGTCCTAGCTGTCAGATTTTAGCTAAGCTGATGAAACATAATGTGTAGACTCATTCTACTATATGATGTAATTTAAAATTTTTACTCATTGGTAATTAGTGGATTAATTGTGTTAGTGTTAAGTACCGATAGCCAAGAATAAATACCATTTAAAACTGCTTATAATTGTTAATACGGAAGGCTCCCAAGTCCAAATGTGAAACCCCAAAATTAATATAGAAGTTTTTAGGTGGTTAGCCTTAGAAGTTAGTGATTTAGAGTAGAGGGGTGAACAGAAATAACCAGTGTTAACATTTGGGGGTGAGAATGGGTACAACTCGTTCAGATGCCTTGAGACAAGGAGGCCTGTGTGGCTGGGAGGACATGGGCCAGGGCGAGTATGGTAGGACGGTGAGTCAGAGAGTTGGTAAAGGGCCAAATCAGTAGAACCTGCTAGGCTATTACAGACTTTGGCTTTTACTCCAAGTTAGGAAGTCATTGAAGGCTTTTGAGCAGAACAGTGAACACAATCTGATGTGTCTTTAAAAGAATGATTCTGGGTGCTGTGTTGAGAACAGACTAGTGCTATGTTATGGGTTTGAAGGAAGGATGGAATAGCCTTTTCCAAAGATGAGTTAATCTTAGAGGAGTAGGAGGGAAACGTTCAAGTGGACGGTTGGACAAAGGAAACTGGAGTTCAAGGGAAGACTGGGCTGGAGATGCAAATATGAGAAGTTAAAAGTCTGATGTATTGAATCCATATTGTGGATTCCATTTATGCATGTAATCATGTAATTATCGCACTAATTATATGCAAACAGATACTTGTTAATCTCTTACGCTAAGCATTATACTTGTCTAAAATAATTGCTTTTGTTCGGAATCAATATCTAATGTGATTACCTAGCACACTGTACTTTTTCTGTCATGGTTTCTATCAATTTATACTGCAATTGCCTGGTTATCTGACTAGACTGTAAAGTTTTTAAGGATTGAAACCTGTCTTCTTGCCAGGTATAGAGGTGCTCATGTAGACCATATGGAACTCAATTTAATATGTGAGGACTGAATACTGAGAGTTATACTACATTTGAATTTTTTTCTTTTTAAAAAATTTTTATTTTATATTGGAGTATAGTTGATTAAATTTGAATCTTTAAGAATATATATCTTATATGAAATCTAGAAACCACCATTTTTCCATTTACACAAAACTTTGTTGCTGGAAACAAAAAAACCTGGATTTTTTTTTTTTTTTTCCCTTTCTTTTCTCTCTGAAGGGATTACCTTTGGGGAGACAAGGCTTATGTGGTATGGCAGTGAAAATTAAGTCATAACCATGTAACTTTTTAAAGGACTCCAAATCATTCATTTGAGAGAAGCTCAAAATGGCTGTAATGTGACTATCTTATTCTATCCAAAGTTGAGTGTTTCTGAAGACATACATAGGGTAAGCATTGGAAAGAGTGTGAAAATGAAAACATCGTGTTTTCCCTTTTAGCATTAACTTTGACTCCTCACCATTATCCTTAACTATAATGCCACAATTGGGTGAGTAGAAAGGAACATCCTTCTGATCTTTAAAAACTTGCTTGATTTTAGCAGATTTCACCCAGGAATGATTAATACATTACAAAGACACATCTGATGTGGTTCCTCTGCCCTCTTGAGCAGAAGGAAATAGTGCCAGTAAAAGGTATAACAACACCGAAGGAATTATCGCCATTATTTACAAAAGTAAGGAATACTAGGGAGCCACCCTAAACACACATGATTAAAAGAATATCTGAGGAATGGTTAATATGTAAATCTTAGGAAGCTACAACTTTGTACCAAGAAGGACCCTTAATAATCTGTGTGTGTTTTCCCCTCAGAGCCCTTTCTTTAAAGGAAATATTATTCAGATGACTTCCTTTTAAATAGAAAACTGCTTTATTAGGAGTTGGATTGAGAGAAAGATGGGACTTAAGACCACTGGGGACATAGGTTGGTAACCAGGGATCTAATCTGATTTTCCCATTTTCTATCTGCATTTGAGAGAATAAAGGCCTAGAGAAGTAAAGTGACTTATCTAAAGACATAGAGTCATGTAGTGGCAAAGCCAGCTCTAGAATTCAGGTTTCCTAACTTTCAATCCAATCTTAACCTTCTTAGTTCTCATTTTGACTTAAATATTTATATTTTATTTAAAGTAATAGTAATGTATTTATTATTAGCCTTTATTTAAAACTGTGAGAAATCTGTTCCATATATTAAGTTAAAGACATTTTATTTTCCTTTCTAAATCCATGAGAGAAACGAAATATCAATACCCAAGGTATGAACAAAAAACACACAATTTTGTTTTTGGTTTAATTTTACTTGTGTACTTGACTGTGGACTCAGAGGCTATATGTTGTTTGTAGGTGAAAGACTGTACAGAGCCAGCACAGACGTAGTAGCAGTTGTTCAGGCAACAGCACAAAGCCCTGGGATGCGCTGGTGCAGTGGAGTGTCTAGGTTACCCAGTCTGTTCTCGTGCTAATGTGATTAAGCTAAGGATTTTGACATAGGATGATTATCCTGGATTGTCCAAGAGGACCCTGATTCTAATCCACAAGTGTTCTGATAAGGGAGAGTGAAGGGAGATTTGAGATACACATAGAAGATGTGAAGACAGAGGTGGACAGTAGAGTTATGTGACTACAAGCCAAGGAATACTGACAGCCTCCAGAAGCTAGAAGCAAGGAACAAATTCTCCCCAAAACCTCTGGAGGGAGCGCAGCTCTGCCAGCACCTGTTTCCTGGGGCTGTTGTAGCAAACTACCACAAACTGGAGAAATTTGCTCTTTCATAGTTTTGGAGGCTATACGTGATTCCCCTCAAGGCTCTGAGGGAGGATTTATTTTTCCTAGCTTCTGGTGGTTTCTGGCAATCCTTTGTGTTCCTTGGCTTTGCAACTGCATCACTCCAGTCTCTACCTCTTTTGTCACATGGCCATTTTCCTTCTATGTGACTGTCCAAATGTCCCTCTTCTTATAAGGAACACTAGTCATGAGGACCCGCTCTAATCCAATATGACCTTATCTTAACTTGATTGCATCTGCAAAGACCCTATTTCCATATAAGGTTGCATTCACAGGTACCAGGAGTTAGGACTTGAACATATCTTTTTGGGAAATGCAGTTCAACTCACAGCAGAGGTTGTGGATGGCTGCCACAGTGACTGAGAGAGTGGAGGCGAGGGAACTAATTGGGAGTTGGTTGGTCTATCGGCAAAAGATGACAGCTGTTAGATTCAGCTGTCTTTAGGGGACAGAGGTGATAAGATTTGCTGAGCATAATGAGGGAGAGAGGGAAATTGAGGATGACTTTTGTACTTTTATGTGTATACAGTTGCTGATACAAGGTAGTGAGAATGTTAGATTTGTAGTGATGACCTTGAATACATTTAAGTGATTAAAAGTTTTATTGGCATTTCTCAGCACATCGTACAACTAATTGAATCTTGTTCAATACCATTTTTTGGTGATTTTTTTTACCCTGGATGTTGGTTAAATGAGTGTGTATGCTAAATAAGTATCTTCTGTTTAGTGTTTTACAACTAATGTACACATCATTTGTACCTGTGTTGGCATTTTAGTTCACCCTCCAGTTGGTTTTTTTAATCGATGGATACCAGCTTTGTTTGGAGTTGTGAGTAGGCAGCAAAAATATATGAAATTGTTGAAAAGATATGTAAGACTGTGATAGTGTTCAGGGTTAATCTTCACGGGTTTTAAGTCCTCATGTGGTGTCTTGAAGACAGTTAAATAAACAATGAGGTTTGTTTAACTCAGAGGGAAGTGAAGTGCTAACAGTGTCAGTCTACTAATGTACTGATTGTTGGACTTCAGCTAAGCCCATTGCCCTACTACAGACAAAAGTCATGGAATGCTTCATGTCTCTTTCAGTAGTTTGAATTTCCACATATAATGCTTAGAGACATGATACTTTTGTTTGCTGGGGCATTCTTACCTTTAAAATTTAAAAGTCAAGGGCTTCCCTGGTGGCGCAGCAGTTGCGAGTCCGCCTGCCGATGCAGGGCACACGGGTTCGTGCCCCGGTCCGGGAAAATCCCACATGCCACGGAGCAGCTGGGCCCGTGAGCCATGGCCGCTGAGCCTGCGCGTCCGGAGCCTGTGCTCCGCAACGGGAGAGGCCACAACAGTGAGAGGCCCGCGTACTGCAAAAAAAAAAATAAAAAAATTTAAAAGTCAAAATGCTGTATTGTGCCCAGCATTCTTTCTGGAGATCTGCTAACAAGAATTTCTTGATCTTAGGTGATACTTCATGATTAAATGAGTTTTATATGTAAACTGAATATATTGAAAATACACTCTGATAATACTGAAAAAGATAGTACTATAAATTTAAAAAACTATAAAATCAGAGAAAATTAGATTTGTTTAGATCAGATATCAAAAGTGTAGTAGGTGTCCTTCTGAAATTCATGTCCACCCAGAACCTCAGAATGTGACCTTAGGGTTGTTGCATATTTAATTCGTAAGATGAGGTCAAACTGGATTAAAGTGGGCCCTAAATCCAATGACTGTTTGTGCTTAAAAGAAGAGGATACACAGAGAAGGTGGTGTGAAGATAGGGGTTAAGATTGGAATTACGTTGCACAAGCCAGGGAATATCAAGGGTTGCCTACGACCACCAGAAGCGAGGAGAGAGGCATAGGGTACCTGCTCTCTCAAAGCCTCCAGAAGGAACCAACCCCACTAACACCTTGATTTCAGACTTTCAGACTCAAGAACTGTGAGAAAATAAGTTTCTGTTGTTTTAAGCCATCCAATTTGTGGTAGTTTGTTATGGTAGCCGTAGGCAACTAATGGTTTATGATTCTAAGACTGATTTTCATTGAAATGAAAGATGGATCATCTGCTGTTTTCAGAGCCACACTCCCTGCTTTTTAAGCTGCCTCTCAGAGTCACTCTTCTTGATAATTGGCTGCCATTGTGGTGACTGTAAGAAGTGCGGTAGCATCACGTTCACATGCCCCTCCCTGTGATAGGCAGCATGACTGGTCACAGCTGTTTTCCCTTGTATCTCAGAAGAAGGATGGAAGCTTGGCCACCTACTTGTGCTTATTGGGGTACCCAGTTCTAGAGGTTTGCTCATGGGATATGACAGCAGTTTATTTCAATTCCAGTTAGTGTGAAATTTTGATTTGAATATAACTGTGTTAGGGAAATTCTAGCTACTGCAAGAACCAACATACTGATCTTATGCTTTAACATAATACATGTTTCTTTTGTTCTCATGGTCAAGTCCGTTGCTGATGTTTCTAGTCAAGCAGCTCCAAGCCAAGGGACTCAGAGACCTGGGCTCCTTCCGTCTTGTGGTTCACCATCCCCTTGAGCCTCCTCAGAGAGTTCTTCTTGCACCATCTTCATCCAGCTGGTCAGTGGGTGGGGAGCCGGTGAAGGAGCACGGGCGGGGGGTATAGGCCATGTTTTGTTTGGCCAGAACCAGTTGCATGGCTCTACCTGAATTACAAGAGAGGCCGAGAAATGTAGTTATCGTTGTGTGTCCAGGAAGATGAAATGGGATTGTTGAACATACAGCCAGTCTCTTCCAAAATAGCATATGTAATATATGCGAGTATATGCAAAAGAGCATTTTGGTTCATTCATATTTTAAAAATTATCTTAATATATTTTGTAGCCATGAAGCCTTTTCTTTTGTTTTATTATTTTGGGTGTGCGATATAGGTTTTTCCAGCATATGTTCTAAGTCAGTCCTCTCAAACTCCCCTGGGTATTTTGAGTAATGACATTTTATTATTTATTTATTTATTTATTGTTGGCTGCATCAGGTCTTAGTTGTGGCACACAGGCTTCTCTCTAGTTGTGGCACGCAGGCTCAGTAGTTGTGGCATGCGGGCTCTCTAATTGTGGCATGCAGGCTCAGTAGTTGTGACATGTAGGCTTAATTGCCCTGTGGCATGTGGGATCTTAGTTCCCTGACTAGGGATCTAACCGTATCCCCTGCATTGGAAGGCAGATTCTTAACTGCTGGACCACCAGGGAAGTCCCAGTAATGACATTTTATAATTTATTGCCCTACTAAAAACTTCTCTTTGATAATTTAGGATTGAAAAGTATGACCTGGAATTGCAATATAATTGTAAATAAATCCATTGCAATAATATATTGCTTCTATAAATCACGGTGAAAAGGAAAAGCTGGCTTTTACATTTCTGGTATAAGGTTCCATAGGACCTGGAAATTCATGTTTCTCAAAAGTTTTTGTTTTTCTGGGCTTCCCTCGTGGCGCAGTGGTTAAAGATCCGCCTGCCAGTGCAGGAGACAGGGGTTCGAGCCTTGATCCGGGAAGGTCCCACAGGCCGTGGAGCAACGAAGCACGTGTGCCACAACTACTGAGCCTGCACTGTAGAGCCATGAGCCACAACTACTGAGCCTGCGTGCCACAACTACTGAAGCCTGTGAGCCTAGAGCCTGTGCTCCACAACAAGAGAAGCCACTGCAATGAGGAGCCTGTGCACCACAACGAAGAGTATCCCCCACTCGCCGCAACTAGAGAAAGCCCGCGCACAGCAACGAAGACCCAATGCAGCCAAAAATAAATAAATTAATTAAATTTATTTAAAAAAAAAGTTTTTGTTTTTCTCGCTGCTTTATTTATAGTCTGGAGAATGAGCTAGCAAATACTTCTTGTCTATTGTCAGCAAGTTGTGGAGGCAGATTTTGCTCTCTACTTTCCAGGGATACTAAAAATGATAAATGGACATTATCCCTGTTGTAAAACACAAACCTTCATTTATTCTCATTTCTGATTCTTCCTGGTGTGATCCCTGTTACTCATCCTTTTGTCAGACCTACTTTGTTTGAATGTTTATATGTGTATTGGTTTATTATCATACTCATAATATACTTTATGGTGAAAATGACAGGCTATTTTTTTCAAAATTGCATGTATACTGTAACTAATTCAGCTGAATGACTTTCATTTGCCTATTGATGACACCCCCTTTCCTTAAAAAAAAAAGACAACTTTATGTTTCTAGAGAAGAAGCTTGAAATATTTGGCTGATAATTCCAGGCAAATGTTTTCCTCTGTAATATAAAGATTCTTAGAGACTAGGAAGTTGGTTTTGAGCCACCTATTTTCTCTCCTGTCCTTTGTTTTTCCCAAACACATAGCTATTGATTGTATACTTTTTGTAATTTGCTGTGTATGTTGAGAACTGGCTGTTTTCTCTGGCCTAAACATAGGAGTGTTTTCGTCTATGCAGCAGGTGCTTGTAGAACACTTAGGCTATTGCAGATATTGTGCTGGGCTTTGGACCTGCACTTTGGAAAGAGCCACGCCTAGTAGCAGACTGTGTGTTTGGCCTACTCTGGAATCTACAGGCCAGGGGATGTGGTAGTTGGAGGAACTCTGAAGCCCAGGAAGACTGAAGTTCTGGGGTTCTTGATCCCTTTGAAAATCAAAAGACTGACTTGTGAATAAATTCTTTGGTTACCAAGGAGTTAAATCTGTATCTTACATCTGAAAGACTTAATAAATAGCTTTTATGATATCAAGGGCTGTAAAATTCATGCTAGTCAATTACAGCTATTTCCTTTTCATTGTAGTTGTCTGGAAATGCTTTTTTTTTCATCGCTAGGTGTTTTGCTGCTCTTGAGAGTCAACGATCAGTTAGTGACTTAAGGCAGAGTAAACTCTCCCCCTGACTTTCCCCAACTAGTGAAAAGCTGTTCTTTTGCAGGGTTGGGAATAGAGGGGAAAAACAGTATGGAGTCCTAGATGAAATTAGAATGCTATTTGTGTACAAATACGAAAGTTTTCACCAGAAAATTATAGATTTTTTTTGTTTACTTTTTAGTCTATTTTCTTTCTTTCTTTCTTTTTTTTTGCGGTACGCAGGCCTCTCACTGTTGTGGCCTCTCCCGTTGCGGAGCACAGGCTCCGGGCGCGCAGGCTCAGCGGCCATGGCTCACGGGCCCAGCCGCTCCGCAGCATGTGGGATCTTCCTGGACCGGGACACGAACCCGTGTCCCCTGCATCGGCAGGCGGACTCTCAACCACTGCGCCACCAGGGAAGCCCTAGTCTATTTTCTTTTAATCATAATTTGAGAAGTAGTGACTTCACATGTCTTATTCAAACACAACTACTGGTATCAACAATGTGAAACCTACTTTCATTGTGGGTGGTGGATATAGGTTCATTTTTATTAATTAAATGGCTTAATGTGCTATTTTTTTTCTTTCACATGTTCTTAGGATGTCTGGAAAGCTTACTCGTTTCTTTGGGAAAAGTATTCAGTAGTAGAAACGTGCTTATTTTGATTTATAGCTGATTTATAGTTGCTGGCTTGGGAGAACTGGTAATATTAAAGAGGGATTAGGAGTTGTAAAAAAAAGTCATGAACTTTGATTTAGCAATTCATAGAATGAAAATTCAGAAACAATTATCAATAACGAAGAAATGAGGAAACAAGGGATAGTTCTATGGAGTATCTTGCAAGTCTTTTAAATAGAAAGGCTGAGAACTTGGGAAAGTGTATGAAACAATAGGAGGCTAAATAAAGCAGGATATAAAATGCTGGGCATGTTATGATTACATGTATGTAAATGATTTGCAAATTAAAACTGAAAAAATTCAGCAAAATGTTTATAATACTGTGAATAAAGTAGGATAATGTTTATTTTCTTGTTTCTAAGTCCCCTTTCTTTTAAACTTTTGATGATAGAGTTGTACTTAAAATAATAATTGAAAAAATTTAAGTGGAAACAGTGGATTTTGTGTGTGATTCTGAGAAAGTTTAAAATAAAGATCTTGAAGTTTCCTATAAGTAAATCATAGGAATGGGCTAAATGTGGGAGGTTTTATAATTTTTTTTTAGAGATTTCTAATAAGTTGAGGAATTGTCATCTATTTGGAATGGGTGAGTTTTAGAATTTCTGAGGTTATGTTTTTACAAAATAGTTTAAGGACAGTGTTAGAACTTCTCAATCTAGACTCATCATCTGGTGTAATCACCCTTGTAGGGAAAAGGGTAGGTAGTCAGATGAACGTTATCTAGTGCAGTAGAGAAAAGTGGAAAATAAGGTTTTTCGGAAATTGTTTTGCTCTTGAAACTTTTGTTTTTGTTTTTAAAAGTCAAATTACATGTTATCAGTATGTATTATAAAGTGGAAAGTAAACTCTGACCCCATCTCTCAGAGAGAACCACTGTGGAAAAGAACTTTGAATCACATTGGATCTTATGTGATTGTGTAGATATTGTTCTTTGTCACCTTGTCAAGTCACCTTGGCTGAAGTCTGTCCTTCGAGGCAAAGCAAACTGAAATACAGTTTTTTTGTTTTGTTTTTTTACTATGTCTTAGGAGAGAGGAATAGTGGTGTGGATTATCCAAAAATTATTCATGCTTGATTTTAGAATTTTTATTTTAGTGTTTGCATGTGTGTGTGTGCCTGGCTAGAACGTTCCAGCACTCCTAATGAAAGCATCTCACAGTGAAGACTTGATTCAGCTGGAGCTGTGGAGCTGTCTAGCTTCATCATCCTGATTTCCACACGCACAGCAGTGTGCATCACCTCTGACCCAAGTCCCAATTTGTATCTACAGGAGGTAGTGAGTGTGGTGTTTATTCTTTTGGGAGCCGTTAGAGTAAACAGGGGTATACTGACCCCTAGGCATTCTCAGATTTAAGATTTAGTCATTCCTGAGGCCTCTAAAACCTCATGATATATAGTAATTTGCAGTTTTTCTGGGGCAGAAATTTGAATTGAGCCTACCCTGAGGCCTGCTGCCCAGCCTCATCATTTCAGTGAAGTTCAGCTGTTTCTCCTCACAAATGGTGTTTTATGCTTTAATGCTTGTGCCTTATGCCATTATTCTTTGTAGAGAACTACCACAGAAATAAAGGCAGCTGGGAAAGCAGGTGATGAAAATTCTGAAGTCTACCAAAGTGATGGTTTTTAGCCAGAAAATAGAAGGTGTAGGTAATTTAAGAATGTCGAATATGGTAGAAGCTTAACAAACGCATGGACCTGAACAAGTCTACCATTCCTTATAATGGAAATGACAACAAAAAGTTAGTGAAACTGTTTTGGTAAATGTTCTAGCCAAGGAAAAAAATGCTCATCAAATGAGAAAGAAAACTGAAGAGCATGTTGAAAAGGCTGTTAAGGTATGGTCTGGTCATGCACAGGAAAGATGAGACTGCCATTTCTGGGAAGTAACAGAGGGTGAAGACATTGAACTGACAGGTGCAGGTTGATTTGATAAAGTTTTTCAAATGTGTATTTTTGCCAAATATGAAGTTAATGAGGGGAGGCCACACCAGCCAGCCATATAGTGCTCTGGAACTGAGCTGAAGAAGCTCATAAAGCAGGGAAAGGTTGTAGTCTCTGTGATTGCAAAATTGTAATGAAACCCACATTTGAAGAAAATACCTTCTCTAAATACATGTCCCATGAAGAGACATGAGCATCAGATATTCAGATAACTAAGGGATAATTTTGATGATGGAGTGGAGGGAACTCCTCATTTACTGATGCCTAGGCAATGAATCTAGTTCCCTGAAAGGACAGGAGGTGTGGGAAGGAAGGAGGGAGGAGGGGAGTGTAAAAGGCAGCACCCGCTCTCTAGTTCGTTCCCAGCTGCCTCTCTTGTCTTCTCCCCAGATTGATTCACCTGCTTCTTTGGTCAGTGTTAATCAAACGCTGATGATCCACCAGGTCAAAAAGGCATTGTTAACCTGAAACTGTAACTCAGTGCGTCTCAAATTGTGGTCCTCAGACCTGCAACATCAGCAAAATCTCGGGCCTCCACCCAGAATTACTGAGTCAGAAACTCTGGGTGGTGGAGCCTTGCAGTCTGTTTATAGCAAGGCCTTCCTGGTGGTTTTGGGGCATGCTAAAGTCTGAGGCCCTCCGTTGTAGCTTGTCTTCATGCAGCATTTCCTTTCAGCATTTTAATTTAATTTAATGTCGTTTGTTATCGTTTAATTTAATATCGTTACACACAATGTAGTCATAGTAATTATCTTTATTTGATTTTTCAGAGTTTTAAAATTTATGGATAATTTTCCTGTAGTTTGTATTAGAGTTTGCTTTGGTGGATTTTTTAAAAAATTACTTTGGCCCTGTGTTTACATAATCTGTAAGAGTGTGAAGGGGTAGCTCACATTTTCCAGGCACTGTTTTCATGAATTTTATAGGGGAAATTATAAGCTCTGGTGGTATTCAAGAACTTAGAGATTAGAGAAAGGTTCAGGGCATGACATTTCTCAGGGATAAGGGTCTACACTAATTTGGGAGATATAAATAAACCTAATCAGATTGAGTAGCTGACAGTAAGAAGCAAGATTTACTGGGCAGTTGACTTTGTATATTTTGATCTGATGCATAAATTAACCGTCTCCACATATATTTAGCAGCTGGTTGTCATTTCCATCAGCTAAAAGCATCTAGTCTTAAATCTGTTTCAGAGCTCCTGCCAGCACACCTTGCTGAGCTTGCTTCGACTTTCAGCTCTGAGACAAAATTCCCAGCTGCCAGTTCAATGCTCAGGTCTCTGGACCTTGTTATGGGGTCATCTAAATCCTTCTGCCAGCTCTTGAAATGAACCTGGGCAAGTAATTTAATTCCGTCTTTCTGACACTTCAGGTAGTCAAGAAGGATTTAAGGATTTATATGCAATAAGAAACATGTTTTATAGTTTTATCAATCTAAGCTCTAAAGGTAGAGAAGGTGAGGTGAGAGTTGAGTGTTCGCACTTATTCCTGACCATTTTCAGCTCCAGGGACATGGTAAATTCTTCCACTATTTCTTATGTACTGATCAAACTTTCCTACTTTTTGGTGCTGTATTATCATGAATACTTTCATTCTTTACAGTTTTTGAAATTGTGATTGCTTAATGTGCTGTTCTTATTATCATTGTTTTCGACTATTTTTTATTACACTACGCCCTCACTAATACAAAGTCCTGTAAATATTCTTGTAGATTATTTTAGGGAAATGAAGGTTATTAATGTTTCACTATGTTCAGGTAAACAGAACAAGTGAAACCAACAGAGTAAAGTTGTATTAGTTATTGCCTCAAAACTCAGTGGCGTAAAACAGCACACATTTATTGTCTCATAATTTCTCTGAGTCAGGAATTCTGGAGTGACTTAGCTGGGTAGTTCTGGCTAGAGATTATCGTGAGGTTTGCAGCCAAGATGTCCTAGGGGCACAGTTCTCTTGACAGGGACTGGAGGATCATTCCCGTATGGCTTGCTCACCTGGCTTCTGAAGAGGCCTCAGTTCCCTTTTGGCTGTTGGCAGGAAGTTTCAGTTCCTCACCTGTTGGCCTTTTCATAGGGTCCCTAGGGTGTCCTCATGGCAGCTGGCTTCCTCAGAGGGAGTGATCCTAGAGGGGGTAAGGTGGAAGCTATTTGCCTTTTATGACCTGGTTTCAGAAGTTACAATAGCCATTGAGTCTGCTACATTCTATTTGTTAGAAGCTAGTCGCTAAGTACAGTCCACAAGCAAAGGGAATGGGATTGGGCTCCACCTTTGAAGGGAAGAATTAAAAAAAATTTGTGGACATATTTTCAAACTACCACAGATAGACACTAGGATATATTTGGCAAAGACATGTAATTGGCAACAACCAAATTTGTACTTATTTCTGTGTTGTTCAGTGGTCTTCTAGTTAAAGCAGGTGTTTCTGCTACTATATATGTTCCCGAAACTTCTCATGTTCTCCAAAGTTGAAAATTAAAAATAAAAGTGTTTATGGGAAAATAGAGTTGGAGAGCAGCAGGACTCTAAGTCCAAGCATCTTTATAACCAAAATACTAACAAAAATAATAATGGATACCTCAGGAGATAACCTGGACAGCCTAGGCAGGTAACTTATTGTGTCTGGAAGTTACAGGCACAATATTAGGGAATATTAAAAATGCACAGTAACATAAGAGTAGAAATGTTGGCTTGTGGACATTGAGACTGCATTTACCATGGGCTTTTTCCTTTGTTTTTGAAAGTTATAATTCCACTCCCAATGTTCTGGCTCCCCTTGCCTAGAGTAAATCGTTATGGGCCAATACTATGCATATTATACTGACTTCATTCCCCTATTTATGATCATAAATGAATTAATTAGTATTAATGAAACATATTGTAGCAGAATGGACTGTAGTTAGTTTTCTTTAAATAAATACTTCTCTTCTAATCATGTTTATTCATTTATTTAATAAAATTTCCTTATGATAGATAAAACATGAGTAGACTTAATTTCAAAAGCTCCTGGTCAAAATTCTAAGTTAGTAAACGGAAGTGTAGGTGACCGTCTGAGACAGCACTGCCAAGCTGGGAACCGGGGAGATGGCAGAGACAGAGCCCAAGACCGTGCAGGATCTCACCTCGGTGGTGCAGACACTCCTGCAACAGATGCAAGATAAATTTCAGACCATGTCCGACCAGATCATTGGAAGAATTGATGACATGAGCAGTCGCATTGATGACCTGGAGAAAAACATCGCAGACCTCATGACACAGGCCGGGGTGGAAGAGCTGGACGGGGAAAACAAGATCCCTGCCACACAGAAGAGTTGAAGGTTGCTCGTCTGCACTGGAATCTGGAACACCCTTTTTACAAGCCAAGAGAAGACAGATGGCTTTTTGGAACTAACTACTATGTGTAGACAGGTTTTATATTATAAAGTGTGCATCCTTCTTACCACATTACTATAGAGTTAGTTTATAGAGTGATTTCCCTCCCCTGCCTCCCATGTTTCCTGAACATGGTAAATTCACATCTTGGACCTTGGTCAGTTGTGCTATTAAACACTAAAACTTTGGCAGTTCCTGCATACAATTGTCAAATTTTTTAGTGTATTTTTGTGAAGTCACTTTTTTTCTATCATTCCCTTTGTAGTAGTTGCTGTTTGATAAAAGTTGCTGTGTAATTCTTTTATTAGACATAGGGTAGGTCCTTGGTTATAATAAGATTTTGTGAAGTAAGGCATTTATAGTTAAGGTTCTTTGATCCTCAGAGTGACTGATGAGTGAACACCAAATAGTGTGTTGGCGATACTTTCCAAGTGGTTAAAAACATTTTAAATTGTCTATTCAGAAATATCTGGCACTACTCTGTCGCCAAAACTCAGAATGGAACCGTGATTTTATGCCTGAGTCCTTGAGGTCAGATGCTACAGTAACGAAGAGTGACCACGACCGCTTAAGTGTTAGAATTTTTAAATATGGACAGTGACAGAGTTGCCTGATGTGATGAGGCTTTCCGCAGTTAGAGTTTTGCATGAGGTTTGAACCTTCAGTAGGACCCTACCTTGTCCATCTACAGCAGTTACCATAGGAAGTCTGGCAGGACTTTACAACTAAACTACTCCATCTTTTGAGCTACTGGCTGGGAAAAGAAATAGAAAAGGGAAACAGATCATGTTAAGTCCATGCCTACTAAATAATGAGTTGTAGGCTTGAGTTTCTAAGAAACAGTTTCTTTAAACTGTTTCTTACCTAAATTCGAGCAGAGTAGTGGCTTTATTACTGGTAATGAGAGACAGGGAAAATAACTCCTGGGGCTCAGCCTGCAGTGTCAGGAGTGCCGAGCCCCAGGGCAGTGTGGATGGGAAGGAGACCCATGTGACCGTCACAGCAGGATGATTTTGTATAGAGAATATGGAAGAAGTTGGGGAATGGAACAGTGCTTTTGAGAGGGAAACCTGTAGTCAACACAGTGTGATATTTTTAAAGTTTCCTATGTCACTAGTCTTAATTGTTTGAATTGCAAATATATCATAATATTAAGGAATAATTTGTCCTATTTATAAATTATATGGGGACCACAGAGGAGTCGATTTCTTCTGGGATAAAATGAATTCCCCACTGTTATCACCGAGCCGCAGAAACTCCCTCACTGGGCCGGTAGGTCGCGAGGTGTGGCCCTGAAAGCCCAGAGCCAGCTGGACTCAGGGACTGGATGGAACCGCGTGCAAGATGCTTCCAAGCCTGGGAAATGGCAAGTGGACAGTCGGGATGTAAGCATTTGTTTTCCTTAAGTAACAGGAATGTTTCCCCTGACCAAAAATACCTGCCATGAATAAAGGTGCCTGAAATCCTAAAAAAAAAAAAAAAAAAAA
>RJWK010044006.1:0-18545 GCA_004363435.1 Platanista minor
TGCTCTTCCGATCTTTTTTTTGCGGTACGCGGGCCTCTCACCGTTGTGGCCTCTCCCGTTGCGGAGCACAGGCTCCGGACGCGCAGGCTCAGCGGCCATGGCTCACGGGCCCAGCCGCTCCACGGCATGTGGGATCTTCCCGGACCGGGGCACGAACCCGCGTCCCCCGCATCGGCAGGCGGACTCTCAACCACTGCGCCACCGGGGAAGCCCTGAATGGCTAATTTTTATAAAAAAATAACAGATCTGTGTACTAATTTTACTCAGATTATGGTAACAAATATTATATTTCCATTTTGATTTCAAATGATGAGGATGATGTCTAAAAATAAAATGAACCAAGTTTTATGCATGTTGCATTTTAACAAGTTGGATGTCTCATTGGAATGCACTGCCTTCATGCTCCACATTTATTTTTGGAATTTAATAAGGCGCCTGTCATATCTGCCTCAAGGCTAAAAAACATCATGGGGGAGAAATCCAAAGTACTGTCACGTTTGAGTGACATGGAGCCAATTTTATTTCCTTTTCATGGTGGGGTTCGGGGGGGTGGTGGCTGAAATTAGCCAGCCTGACTTCTGAAAAGGCATCGCTATACCATCTGTTCTAAAGGCCCTGTGCTGGTTAACTGGTGATGACGTTGCCCAGTGACATTTGTCAGGTGGATTTGACTCAGAAAACCAGTAGAGGATTTTCATTAAAAAATTAATTCTGTGCATTTTACTGCAAAGCTCATTCTCATGATAGGTTCTGGTAGAGGGCCACCTGTCTCCAGAAGTGGGTCTCATTGCCTGAGAAACTTGGGAAGGTAATAACTTCTTTATTTCTTCTTTGTGCTCCCAGAGCCCATAATTAACATACTGACTCATTTAGCTCCACTCTCCATAGGATGAGGCTGTGTGAATACAATGGAGACTTCAGAGAAACTTTGGCAAACAAGTGTGGTTTCTGATTCTCATCCAGGGTGAGGGGAAAACTCTGCCATTTGCGGCTTCTTTTCTTTCAAGCTGATGTTTAGTACAATGTGACTTTTTAAAATAGAATCTTTTTTTTTTTTCAAACATCTGAAACTTTGTTGCTAGAATAGCAAACTTCATAAAGACACCTTTTGAAAGTACATAGAAAGTGACAAGCAAAATAAACAGAAAACTGTGACCAAAGAAAAGCAAAGATTGCTAGGATTTAAATGGAACCATAATATTTTAAAGAATTTTAAGACCAGATATCACAGAATGATCTTGCTATTGCTGAAGTATTTATAAAATTGGAAATTGTAGTTAGCTGAAGGCTCTGTCTGAGGCATAAAAATAGTGTACCGTTATATAGGTATGCGGTTATAATAACTGGAATAAGCACTCACTGCTAATGTTTTGCCAATTTAGTCTGAGTTAAGGTCTGTTTTTTTAATAGTTGCCATGGGGAGCTAAGTTAGTTAAATAATGTGAACTTACAAACAGGTAAACATAGTACTATGTCAATTAATATGTACTATGAACAAAGTCAAGAATTTGTAGCTGGTCAGCTCTTTTTACCTTATTACTTGGAATTTCCTGACTCTTAGGTAAATGGAAAAGAAATAGTCTAAACCACTTTTTAATGAGTTTGTGGCTTCTTGGGCACAAAGAGAGATCCATGAGCTCTTCCCTGAATCCCAGAAAACCGCTGAGCTAGGATCAAGAATTGAGTTTGGGGCTTCCCTAGTGGCGCAGTGGTTGAGAGTCCGCCTGCCGATGCAGGGGACACGGGTTCGTGCCCCGGTCCGGGAAGATCCCACATGCCGCGGAGCGGCTGGGCCCGTGAGCCATGGCTGCTGAGCCTGCGCATCCGGAGCCTGTGCTCCGCAACGGGAGAGGCCACAACAGTGAGAGGCCCGTGTACCGCAAAAAAAAAAAAAAAAAAAAAAAGAATTGAGTTTGGCTTTAGAGTATCTAGTACATATATAGGTGTGTGTTGGGTGGGTAAGTAAGGGAGGAGGGGACCATTGTAGACAAGTTTAACCCTGAGATTGTGTGGCTACACTCACTCTAATTCCAACTATATAGGTTGGATCAATCCTCAGTTGATTGGAAGGTAATTTAGTGGTAAGGCCAGATCTAAACCATTAGATATTGAGCCACCATGTAAAAAAATAAATGTGAAATACAAGATAGCAAAATGAACTCAGCTCCATGTGGAAGCACACTTTAGCATTCTCAAGGAAACATGAATCACGAGACGTTAGCTATCTTTTGACGTTTTGGCAGTCAACATTTTATTTTTCTTTCTGATGGAACTCCAAGGCAATATTGCATAGATTCCCTAAAATATTCTGGAAGCCATCAAGAAAGCACTTTAGCACTTTTTTGGTAAACAGTGAATTTAATTTAAATAAATTCATTCCTTGGAGAGAATCTGCCTCTTGATTAGAGCTGGACTTCTTATTTTACACAACCAGTCTCTGAGGCATACTTTTTCAGTCAAAGAAACAGGAAGATTTATTGGCTGTTTGATTTGAATGTCTAGCTGGTTCCCAAACATTGCTTAACTGATCACTGGTAACTGGTGCTGAAAGTTGAATGGGGGTGGAGTGAGCTATGTATATTCAACTTAATGAAAGATTTAAGGTAAATATTAATGAAGAAAAAACAAGGGAGTGCTGTTAAAAGTATTTCACTCTTAATAAACAGTTGCATTTATTATTTTAGTGGTGATCTGCTGAGAGAGGAATCATTCTGAATAGCTTGAAGCCTTTAGTCCATGTCTCTACTTAAAGGTTCCAAGCTTAGAACTGCTTTATTTAACGTAAATGGATCACTAATGATATTTGCTGTGGGACTGTGTAATGCTTCTCCCATAAGCAGCTCGGAATAGCTCCCAAGCTTTGAGTCTAGTCTTTATTCCTGGAGCTGGCAAGAGTAGGTTGTCATGGAGCTAAGGGAGAAATCAGTAGACTCTTATTTATGTTTTAGGTGAGAGGATACTGCCTTTCTTCTGTAAAATTTTAGAATTAGGCTGTACTGCAGGGCCGTTAGTCTGAGTGCTCAACAGAGTACTCTGCACTTGGGGGCTCAGTTAGGTTTGTTGATAGTGATGAGAGTAACTCCGTATTCACATCCCAAATACGAGGCCCATTGTCACCCTTCAGTTATCCTCTCACAAATACATGGGCTTCTCTTCCCTTCAGTAAGAATAATGGTGCTACTTATAGAGTTATTTCCCTTACAACCCCAAATTCTGAGTGGTAGAATCATTTTCCTTGACAGAAAGGCACAATGTTGCTGACTTTGCGAATGTATGTACGCTCTCTTTTTTCTTTGAATTTTAGTATTTTTCACTATTTCTCTTAGCATTTCAAAGCATCCAACTGATCTGGATTTGAATCCCAGATCTGCTTCTTACCAACTGTTTGATGTTAAGCAAGTAAAATTATGTTGTTAAATTAGTATTAACACTTCCTTAAACTTTTGTCAGAGAAAAATTACTCAATAAAATGAGTTCGGGAGATCATTTGATATAAGCATCCTGGAACTTGAGTCCACCAATTTTATTCTCATAAGTGTAAGGATTCTTTATCAAAAAAGTTTTTAATTTGGATTTTTTATTTCATTGATAACTGAAAAAAAAACAAAAAACCAAAACTAAAATGCTTTTTCTGGGTTACCTGGAAACTACCTATGACAAAATATTCCTGTGACTTCTGTGTCTAATTTTTTACAATTGCTTTTGTTCCAGATGATAGTTCTTTAATGTGTGTGATCTAGAGGGAAATAAAGTTTTACAGATATGTGAGGCATTAGGGAAAAACAAAGACTGTAAGACAACATAGTAAGAAAAAAGTGTTTGCATAGAAAAGGATAAGTGGTATTCACGTGGTCCCTGACAGTCAGCCTCAAATTAATATTGCCAGTGACATTTAGTTTCAGCTGCATAATATCATCTATCAAATTAAAATTAGGTTGTTCATCTAAATTTTAGAAGCTTGATAGGTTTATACTTAAAAATTTTACAGTTGCCCAAGGACATAAACTTATGAAACTTAAACCTAATTTTATATTTGTGAATTCATACATATATTTAAGTAATATAAAACAAATAATTATTAATATTAGAAGTCAAAGAGAATGTTTCTTTTAAAAAAATATTAGTATGATCAAAATTGATTATACTAATCAAATTTGAGGATAGCTGCTGTGTATGATGGTGATGATGGTGATGATGATGATGATGATAGCTAGGACCTAGATCCATAACCACAGACAACTAAGAGCTGGCTGTAAAGTTCCAAAGTTTTAGAGTTGTTCGTTTTTCCTGATTTTCCATCTGTAAGTTTTACCTGAGGAACCACTCTTCTAAGGAAGCATTTGAAGAAATTTTGTATATATAAACACAGGAAAACTTCATTATATCATAGCATATTAATATTCTACATGCAAGAGGTCAGATCATAGCCCTAAAATATTGCTATTATATAAAAAAATTGTAAGTGAAATGACTAGCCTACTTCAAAACCATTATAATTCAGAGTAGCATATTAATTTTAGATCTTGAAAGGCCTAGAACTGAATTCTGTCTTAGCTTTTGACTGCTTTACTTTGTAATCTTGATCAAGTTCTTTAGCTTGGGTCATTTTAAGTCTCCTCATCTATAAAATGCAGGCCCCCAGTCTACCTTGGAAGATTACTTTGAGTCTGGTAATTGTCAAAAATGCCTGGACTGGGCTGTCTCCTACTGGACTTTCAACAAATGTTCAGCCTTACGCCATTCTATCATTCTACAGGTGGAAATGCCTTCTCTCTTTCCCCTTCAATATCTGGTCTCCCTGATACCTAGTGCTGGAAGCAAGATGGAGCTGGGTGCTGTATGCCTAAATGCAGTGTATCTCAGAGAGAACTCTTCCATAACCTTAGTAGATGGTTGGTTTTACTTTTTAGGTTTAAACATTGTTTTAATCCTTTTTTTTTTTTTTTAAAGTAAATTAGTCAAACTAGTCAAAAGTACCTACAGTCTTCGTGGGCTGTGAGTGAGCCGTGCTAATAAAACATCAGCTGAGACAGACACAGGTCTTTTCCTTCAGAATCAAACATGAAGGTTTGGAAGAGGCACTCTCTTTGATGTTGTCCACTTTGCCATCCTTTTGCTTACTTTGTGATACACCTGGATTGTGTATTAATGACCACCATCCAAGTGGTGATGCCTTTCAGTGTTTGCTTTTTCACAGCTGTGATTCATAAATGAGGAGAGGCCACTCTTTCTTTAAAAAGGAAACAAAACAAAACCTGGCGCTTAATACATTGACTCAGAGTGACAAATGTGTGCATGGCTTATTCATAAATCACTTCACTCATTTTAAATGGCACCTGATTTTTTTCCAAAGAGCAAACAGTTTGCATCTTATTTTTAAATTAGGGATAAACAAAAAGTTTTGGTAAATGAATTGTAACTGGGCACCTGTTTAGAAAATGTGAATTGCTCTATTTGACAAAACAGCATTAAATTAATTTATTTAGCTGGTTGTATTAACCTTCAATTTATGTTGCTTTGAAAAATGTATGGGTACACTGAAGTTGACATTGCAGATGTGTGTGGAGCATTTTAAGATCCAAGCTAAAGAGAACTAGGAAGCATTGCAAACAAATTTTTGAGAAGTAAGCACAGTATAGGAGTCCTCAGCTGGCATGTCTCTGTGTTTCTCCAGATGGCCAGCAGATGTTTATATTTGATTCTGTAAAAAGGGGACTGCCTCTGAAGTACACAATTTCAGCACTAAAATTTTGACTTTAATGAGAATATTAGAAGTATGATTATTGTTCCTAGGAGACTTTTTTAAAAGTTGAATTTAGAAATTAAAAGTTCATATAAGCCAAGGAATTAGTTCTACAAATTGAGTCAAGTATTTAAATATAATTGCATGGAAGAGGTATTTAAAATTAAATCAAGTGGAGAAAAATAATTTCTCTGGAAGTAATTTACACAAAGAGCTTTGTGCTGTAAACTGCAAAATTAAGTTTAATATTCATTGCATAGTTCTATTCCAGAAGAAAACTTAAATTTTGTCTTTTTAAAGATTAAATCTAGTATTACCAAAGTATTATGAAATGTATGTCTTGACATGAAACAAACTTTTCTCCAGGGTAGAAAAAATTAAAATCTATTTGGACAATAAAAATCATACAATGTGATCAAAAGGCCTGAATGAGTTTAAAATGATGGGAGATCAGATTTTTTTTTTTTCTTCTTTGCCACTGACAAATGACAACATATGTCAGCACCGTGGCAATGGCATATTCTTCCATCTAAATATTTGGGTTATTTCTGTAAGAAGATTGTTGCTTTCTTAGACACAGGTGTGGTTTCTAAGCTCTAGATACAGTAAACTAGAAATAATGGTAAAGAAATAACCTAGAACCATGAATATAAAAAATGACATTAAACAAAAATCCTAATCTATTGTATTTGAAATATATGGTGTTCAAAATAATAAAAAAGACATATTTGACATGATTTTTCTTTTCATATTCTGTTTTTATACTTTGTTTAATTACTATGTTTAAGGAGAATTTAGCTAAGTAGTTACTTCTGATTTTGTTTGAGAAGATAATGAAGCTGTTGCTTTGTTTTTTCTTTAAAGACATCATTTTTAGCTATTCTAGTGAATAGTGATTGCTATATCAAATCAACATATTCATATTTTAATTGAACCAATACAAAACACTTTGTCTAATGTGGTGACTATATTCCAGGAAGTAGAAAGAGGCTTAAACCTTAGAAGTAGCTTTACAATGTAGTAAGTAATTAAAACATTTCTTTGTTGGGCTTTTTGAGAGAATGATGATTTTGTCTCCTTTCTCTAAGCTGAGAACTTAAAAGCTGAAAACAAAACTATCAAATATTCTTACTTTTAGTCTTATGTGATGTTAAGGTAGAACACCTTTCAGAACTGCTAGAAAAGAGGAAAGAATTGTTCCACATTTTAAAGTTTGGTCTTATTACAGGTTGTTTTTATTCTTAATCTCTTTTTTGGTTGCCAAATTACAGTGAGAAATTAAAGCGCTTCTAGTATAAAATTTGTTAAAGACCTACTCTGTTTTAGGCACTTATTTCAGTTACATTTATTTAACCCTTATTTCCATATTGAACCAGCATTTCCATTTGACAGAAGAGGAAACCGAGGGTCAAAAGGGTTAAGTGTCTTGCTCAAAGTCACCCAGCAGAAAAGTGGCAGAATAGAAAAAAGGTCCCAGTTGTTCTGACCCAAGATTAATGACCTTTTCATTAAATTTCAGTAGCCGATTCTGTGCATCATAGAGGCAGGCCCCTATATCTTTTCTTAGAGACAAAAATATATTGAAATGTAAAGTTTAAACTGTACTTTTGGGGGGAAAACTAGGGAAGGTGATACTCTTTATTAAGATCCCAAATAATCCAGGAAGGTAGGATTCAGATTAGCACTGGGGATACTGGATTTTTCTTGATACAAGAAACACAGAAATGTGATATTACCCAGGGAAATAAGAATTGATGGGAACCAAGACCTTTTTGGAGGTTATCAAATCAAATTCAGTTAAATGAGTGTGAAAGTAGAGAAAGCCTTTCTTAAAGGCACCTGTAGGTTTAAAGAAAAGTGTTGGCAAAGTGTAAATTTGTAAGAATTAATAAAACAAGCCGAGTGTAAAGTGGTCCGTGTATAAAAACAATTCACCTACTGAGTAGATGTAGTATACACGATAAATATATTTAAGCACCAATCTTTGAAGTTAGACCATGTGACCACAAATCTCTTCTGCCACCTTGTGGTTGCAAGTCTATTTCAGAGACAGGCTCCCTGAGTGTGAGAAAAATTAGCCTCTGAAGTGCTAAAATAATAGTACAATACATGATGTGGGTGGTTCTGAACTCAAGAAACAAAGAGTCTGGGGGGACACGGTTACTACCCAAACTCTTACTATAGCAATTCAGAAACCTTTTAGATTTGGAGAGCAAAGCTATTTTACAGACATCACAAGATAAAAAACGTGAGCAAGAATAGGAACTAAATTGCATTTCAGATTCTTTTGTGTTCATGGTGGAAGAAAACATTCCGTTTTTAAGCAGATCCCAAGCATCAGCACAATTTTCTTCTGGAAAAATACATTTTAATTTATTCTGTAGAAAGCAATGAGAAGACAGTCTTGCCAGTGGGAATCTCTGGGTGTATGAGAGTGGAAGTCATCCGGTTTCTTCTCACATTTAGCTGTAGTTATAAAACTGACCAGTGGTGTTTCTGTCTGGAGGTTGAGCATTTCCTGCAGGTTGTAAGCCAGCTTTGCTGTCAGCCTTGAGCATGTGTTTCAATTATCACATCAAAAAATATCTTTGATTCCAGAACGATCAATTATTGAAGCTCTGTATGTGATAGCTAATGGTGTCTCTAAATTCATTAACCCAATGAAGCTGCCTCATTGTTAACAGCTGACCAAATTTTGGGTTTTCTTTAGATAATTTCTCTTTAGGTGCCAGTGATCCTCTTGTTTTAATTTCACTAGCAGAAATGGGATGAATAGAGGAAAAAGTACAGATGACAACAAAATACAAATCTAAGATACTTTCTGCTTTATTATCCTAGAAATATTTTAAAAAGTCAATACTTATGTGTTATCACTGTTTTTATATTTTATAACATTTAAGAATGTTAGTAATGCATCTTTGCCCTGAAAACAAGTCTGTACCAATTACAGGGTATGTAATTTTGGAAAGCCATTTATTCTGTTTCCTTAATGTGCATGATGAGGATAACATCAAGATCATAAAGTGTAAACAGAGGTCATAGAAGTAAAATCCTTAGTGTGCTTTTCAATGTATGTGTATGTGTGTGTGTGAAAACAATAAACAAAAAAAATCTCTTTTATTCAGCATAAACATCTTGACATCTCATATTTTATTTAGCTTAACGATGGTGGGAGGTTTAAGCATTAGTCCAAAAATTTAGTACAGAAAGCTTCAATAATCGATCAATTTGTACTTTATTTGTGGAGAATATTGATGGAGAAAGGAGTAAAGAAGAATAAGCTAGTCCCAAGACAGCCTTTTGCTAAGAGCAGAGGGTGAAACCAAGGTTTATAAGGAACACCAAAACAAACAAACCCTGGCACTGTCAGAGTAAACTAGCCTGCTTACCCCAGTAATTTATATTGTGTACCAGTGATTTTCCAGGGAATTTTTAGATCCTTTTTGAAAATGGTCTCTGAATTATGCACTAATACAGCACTGCTAATGAAAGCCCTCCTAGCATACAACCTCATTAGCTCTCACTTTTTGCTAATCCACGAATTCTGTCCTTCTTGGTGGACACCTGGTGGTCCGCCTCCCCTCCCCATATCTCAGCAGATATATAATTGCCAAGGAGTGGAGAGAGGTTTCATATTACCTAGATGTGTGGCTTACGCAGACTCTTCCATGAGTCTGTCTGTTGTCAGTAATTAAGAGCTATCAAAACACTTGGCTAATTTACACTTGATAATCTGCAGTGAGGGTCCCTGTGATCACCAGCTTCTGTTTTATTATTTAAATACACATAGTGCACAAAGCAGACTGGGCTCTCAGCAAACCATATCAGGGAAAAGATTGGCTTTTCAGCAAACAGAATGTAACCCAAAGGTTATGACTAGGCAGAACAAACAATCCTCTGAATTATCTTTATTGCTGAGGAGCTTCACAGAGCAGGTGGGACTTTAGAAGCTCTTTTAAACGCTGAAATGACAGGACCTGGCAAGATTTAATTGGCAAGCTGCTGTGGTCAGATGCAGAGACCATGAAAATGGGCATGCATTATGGACCTGTGTAGGGCACTAGAACAGTATTTCAAAAGGAATGACTGCTGTAAATAATAGGAAATCATTATGTACCGATTGAAAGAAATAAAAAGTGTTACTCTTTAGAAAGTGCAAACTCTCAGTAAAAATTAAGAAGGACAAAGTAGCCTGTATGTGAACAGTGAAAAATCTTTGGTTAAAAAAAGGTCAGACTTGTGTTTTCATCAACATTATCTTAACATAGGATTGCCTACCTAACTAATCTGATTAGTTGGATGGAATTCAGGGCTTCTGTGATTTTCTGCTTCCAGCTTAAGAGGTGAGAGATCAATGGTGTAACTGAAGATGTTATTACCAGTATTTTCATGTTACATTATGGATTAAGACACAATTGGGGAAAAATAATGTGTAATAAGAAACAGTGCCATAAAGATATTTTAATAATAATATGTCAGGATATGTTATCTGAATCTATCTGATAGATAAGAAAGATGCTTCATTATAATATCATTTAAATATTTCTTCAGCTAATGTCTTTTTTTTTTTTTTTTGCGGTATGCGGGCCTCTCACCGTTGTGGCCTCTCCCGTTGCGGAGCACAGGCTCCACATGCGCAGGCTCAGAGGCCATGGCTCACGGGCCGAGCCGCTCCACGGCATGTGGGATCTTTCCGGACCGAGGCACGAACCCGCGTCCCCTGTATCGGCAGGCGGACTCTCAACCACTGCGCCACCAGGGAAGCCCATCAGCTAATGTCTTGAGTGGAATCTGGAGCAAGATAACATGTATTCAGTTCTACTAGCTAGGGAGTATATGATAAAAGATATTGGTTTTATAACCTATTGATGAGCCGCATTCTGTGAGTTTAAAATAAGTACCAGCAAAAAAATAAAATAAAATAAAATAAGTACCAGCATGTCAGAGGGAGGCCAATGTGCCATGGAAAGTATGTACAGGAGACTACAAAAGTAGATTCATATCCACTTGTACAAATTTCAAGTGAAAGTATAGCTGGAAATTTTAGGTCAACCCTAAAGGTAGAAGCAGGATTAATGCTGGTTTAAGTAGTAACCAAATTAATTAAACTAAGTAACTTGGTGAGTGGGGGAACATGGCTGCTATAGAAGTTCAAGTTTGTGTTACTTTTTATCTAATCCTATTTTCTTCCTGAGTTTTCTTAACTTTAGAAGTTGGAAATTATACTCATCTTCCTCAGAGGAGCAGACTATTTTAAAAGTCCAACTAAGAGTTTCAAGTATTTCATACTCATCTTTGCCAGATTATCCATGATCCTCTTCTATAGAATCCTACTTCTGCTTCAAAGTTCAGCATAAATGCCTCCTCAGTGACCTTCTGCTGTAAATAAGTGTGATCTCGTTTCTCAACTTGCAAAGTATCTTTCTTTGGGAATGTATCCTTTTTACCTATATATAGGTATTTATGTACCTATAATTCTCCCAAATTAGGTGGCCTTCAGGAATAAAAAAAAATTTTTTTTTTCTGTTCATGGATGTTTGCAAAAGCCCTTCATAACTGGCCACTGCTGCTCACTCTACCTTTATTTCTTTTTTCCCCCCCCTCTGGCTGTTCCCTTGGTGAATTCCTTCTAAGCATTCAGTTCTTAGCCGAGGTCTCTCTTCCTTTGCAAAGCCCTTCCTGATACTTTCCTTATATTCATATCCAATTTAATGACCCTTCTCTGTGTTCTCAGGAAATTATCTTCTGCTGTTGTAGTTAGCATTTCACAGGCTTGTTATTACCTGTTTTCTTGTCTGTTTCCTGGGACAGAATTTCCTCTGTCTTTGAGATGAGAACCGTATGGCATATGGTCAGTGCACAATAAATATTAAGAAACATATACATGAATTGCATTAGTAGAATGTAAGCATCATGAGAGTTGGGACTTTGTTTTGTATATTCCTTTATCTCTCATACTTGGAACAGTGCCTGGCCCATGGGAAATCTTCAGTAAAATAGTTGTTGCATGAATAAACAAATAAATGAATAAAAATATTGTACATATTAAAGAGAAGACAACTGGTTACTAAGAGGTTATGTCATAAATGATAGATGTGGCTGGACGGAAATACTAAGAATTCAAATAATGACAAAAAAGATAGATGAGAGTAAGCAGAGCTTAATATTTGGAATTGGCAAAATGAAGAACAGTAATAAATAAAGGATGATTATTTGCTAGCTGCTGTTCTTTGACAAATAAACCCTTATTTGCCAAAAGTTTACCTTAGCATTTCAGCAGCTTGACAATAATAAAAGGAGGAAGAGGTATGAAAAATTACATGCCATTTCACAATCACTTCCGTGCTTTGTCTGTTTGTTCCATTGTGATGGTTCAGATGATTCCATTTGACCCTAACCTCTAGCTATTCCAGTCTCAGAACCGGTATTTATTGCCACATATGGGCTATGCATGGCAGCTGCAAAATCCAGATGCCAAGCTTTGGAATGTATTTTTATGGCAGCACCATCTGGGGCTCTGGCCAGTCTTCCTTATTGTCTCTTGGATGTGTACACTAATAGCTTTGCTGGGCCTTGGCACTACCTGTGGAACGTGCTGAGGGTCAGGCTGTTTAGGAGATCCTCTTGTCATTCTGGTTAGAATTTCACTTTAAACTACTCTCACATGCTATCAACTTATTCCTCTTAATGTATCTGCAGTGTCCTACAGAAGTAATAAAACAGGTGGTCCTTGAGTCTAAGAAAGAAGAGGACTATTCTCACAGCACTGGGTTAAGATGTCTTTCGTGGATGCACAGCAGCTTATTTGCGGATTTAGGGGAAAATATGAATACCCTTTTGATTTATTGACTATATTGTTTAAGACAGTTATCACTGAAATGGAAGACATACTTTGTTATAAGCTCTTTATCCAACTTATTGAAATAGGCATATTCATCACTAATTGAGGTGATAATACTCCACAGCACAGCTAAACTATTTCTCAGAAATCAATGGACTGAGTCGTTTGAAGATTCACTGGCCACTCAGGATGGATAAAATGACTATTCATGATCCTTAGAAATGTGCTTTAAGAAGTTTCTTGACAGTGAAGCAAGTTGATTCACTGTTTTGAATTGCAGTAAACCCATCATTTGAAAGGAAGCAATACAGCATAAAGAAGATTCAGCTCAAACAGTAATTTGGTGTGTTATATCTGGCAAGAGGAATGGGCTCTGGGAGTTTAAACAACTTACCCAAGGTCACACAGGCCATAGATCCAGAGTGGAGGTGAAAATGCAGTTTGTGCAATTATTTGATGACAGTAGGACTGACAGGAGAGTCAATCATGATAATCGAGTCCCTGAAATGATTAAGTGACCTAATAATTGTGCACCATCCCCTTCACTTTCACTACTCTGACAATTGTGCTGCCCCAGTGGGTAATCCGCCTTTGGCGGTGGCTTTGCAGTAGAGGATGTAGAGCAAGGCTGCAGCAAGGCAGGAACATGAAGGAAACTGCATTGGTTTGATTCCTGGTGTCTGGGCTTCATGGGAATTTCACTGAGAGGCTGCCAACCCAGAATGAGTGCTGAAATGAGGCACTCCCAGGCTCTTGGTTTCCAATTGACCTGTCACATATCCGAGGAGGTATCTCTGGACGGAGAGAATGGGAAAGAAATTTATCTGGAGATCTGCCTCGGCTTTCTTTGTCTGCAATAGAAACAAAGTGCTTCATTTTAAATAAAGCCAGGTAGGGAGACAGAGACGGGATCCTCATCCTTGCCTCTACCCAAATGGCAAATGCATTCCTGGGGAATGCCAAGAGGTTCACAGAAACAGCCTTACAAGTTCTGTAGCCACTTAAGAATTCTTAACAGTGACAATTAGATCCAAGGGAAGGATGATATTGTCTCCAAAGATACTTTGAATAGAAATGAGCTGTTAAGGGTTTCCTGTAGACTGAGAATAGATCTTTTTAAAATGATGTTTATTCTTGGAAAGAACAAGACATATTGCTGTACTGTGTTGTCAGTTCTCTAAGGAAATGGCATAAAAGGGAGCTTTTATTGTGGCCTAATCCTTTGTTCTGGAGAATCTCTGCTTTTTTTATACAAGGCTATATTTTAATCAGAAATCATGACACTGTTACTACTCATATACCAGCAGTGAAGTGCTAAGATACACTGGCAATATATGCTCCCATATGCGTATTTGTGTGCATGTTTTTTTTTAAACTTGGCTTATTACCTTAGTTGGAAGAAAGGCAGTACAACTACTGCAAAATCTCTGGTTGCTCTGTTATAGAAGGAATGCATTTCAGATTTCATCTTTTGTGTGAATGAGAGGAGAAAAGTTTATAGTACTTTGAAATATCCTTACACTGATTGACACATTCTCAGGCCTTCTGAAAAATAGTAGTTTAAAGCTGCCCAGCTAGTAATTTTCTCCACTTCAATTTTGTACATTATTTTGCTTGTTAGAAAATAAATATTTCACAAAACTATTATGGTTGTGAACAAATGTATCATCCACTTCATTTCATACAGTAGCTAGAGGATGTCTTTGAGATGAAGCACAAACAAACAGATGTTCTCAAGTGAACCAGTAAGTTATATGTTATAGATAATGTCCAGTGATTGAAAAATACATCAGAGGATCCTATTGTTTTGCTTTTGTTTTGATATCTATGTTTTGTATATTGAAAAATGGCAAAATTGCGGTGCTTAAATTGCTGAAGATGTGCAAGAGGTGAAAAAAGTAGTGAGTTCATGATCAATTGGAACCACATTTTTTTTTTTTTTTTTTTTTTTGGCGGTATGCGGGCCTCTCACTGTTGTGGCCTCTCCTGTTGCGGAGCACAGGCTCCAGACACGCAGGCTCAGCGGCCATGGCTCACGGGCCCAGCCGCTCCGCGGCATGTGGGATCTTCCCGGACCGGGGCACGAACCGGTGTCCCCTGCATCGGCAGGCGGACTCTCAACCACTGCGCCACCAGGGAAGCCCTAACGTGGACTTTTTTGATTGGTCATTGCTGGTCATATCCATCCTCAGCTTCTTTTCGCAACAAACTGATTTTGTAGCAACTGCCATTTCACATGAGCTTCTAGAATTTTTTTTCCTTTTTACTTGCGTACATTTGGAGAAAGGTTGTAATTTCCGTTGATATTTATTCTGCTTTACTCAGATTTATTCTCTGCCATCAGACGAATTTTATTTAAAAAAATTTTTTTTAACATCTTTATTGGAGTATAATTGCTTTACAATGGTGTGTTAGTTTCTGCTTTATAACAAAGTGAATCAGCCATACATATACATATATCCCCATATCTCTTCAATCTTGCATCTCCCTCCCACCCTCCCTATCCCCCCTCTAGGTGGTCACAAAGCACGGAGCTGACCTCCCTGTGCTATGTGGTGCTTCCCACTAGCTATCTATTTTACACTTGGTAGTATTTATAAGTCTATGCCACTCTCTCACTTCGTTCCAGCCTACCCTTCCCCCTCCCCATGTCCTCACGTCGATTCTCTACATCTGTGTCTTTATTCCTGTCCTCAGAACCACTTTTTTTTTTTTTTTTATTCCATATGTATGTGTTAGCATACTGTATTAGTGTTTCTCCTTCTGACTTACTTCACTCTGTATGACAGACTCTAGGTCCATCCACCTCACTACAAATAACTCAGTTTCGTTTCTTTTTATGGCTGGGTAATATTCCATTGTATACATGTCAGAACTACAATGAGGTATCACCTCACACCAGTTAGAATGGCCATCATCAAAAAGTCTAAAAACAGTAAATGCTGGAGAGGTTGTGGAGAAAAGGGAACCCTCTTGCACTGTTAGTGGGAAAGTAACTTGATACAGCAACCATGGAGAACAGTATGAAGGTTCCTTAAAAAACTAAAAATAGAACTACCATACGACCCAGCAATCCCACTACTGGGCATATACCCTGAGAAAACCATAATTCAAAAACGAGTCATGTACCACAGTGTTCATTGCAGCTCTATTTACAGTAGCCAGGACATGAAAGCAACCTAAGTGTCCATTGGCACAGAGGAATTTTAAATTTACATTTTTGTAAATATCTTTATTGAAGTATAATTGCTTTACAATGGTGTGTTAGTTTCTGCCTTATAACAAAGTGAATCAGTTATAGATATACATATAACCCCATATCTCTTCCCTCTTGCGTCTCCCTCTCTACCACCCTCCGTATCCCACCCCTCTAGGTGGTCACAAACCACCGAGCTGATCTCCCTGTGCTATGTGGCTGCTTCCCACTAGCTATCTATTTTACGTTTGGTAGTGTACATATGTCCATGCCATGCTCTCACTTTGTCCCAGCTTACCCTTCATCCTCCCCATATCCTCAAGTCCATGCTCTAGTAGGTCTGTGTCTTTATTCTGGTCTTACCCCTAGGTTCTTCATGACCTCTTTTTTCCCCTTAAATTCCATATATATGTGTTTGCATATGCTATTTGTTTTTCTCTTTCTGACTTACTTCACTCTGTATGACAGCCTCTAGGTCCATCCACCTCACTACAAATAACTCCACTTCGTTTCTTTTTATGGCTGAGTAATATTCCATTGTATATATGTGCCACATCTTCCTTATCCATTCATCTGTTGATGGACACTTAGGTTGCTTCCATGTCCTGGCTATTGTAAATAGAGCTGCAATGAACATTTTGGTACATGACTCTTTTTGAATTATGGTTTTCTCAGGGTATATGCCCAATAGTGGGATTGCTGGGTTGTATGGTAGTTCTATTTTTAATTTTTTAAGGAACCTCCATACTGTTCTCCATAGTAGCTGTATCAATTTACATTCCCACCAACAGTGCAGGAGGGTTCCCTTCTCTCCATACCCTCTCCAGCATTTATTGTTTCTAGATTTTTTGATGATGGCCATTCTGACTGGTGTGAGATGATATCTCGTTGTAGTTCTGATTTGCATTTCTCTAATGATTAATGATGTTGAGCATTCTTTCATGTGTTTGTTGGCAATCTGTATATCTTCTTTGGAGAAATGTCTATTTAGTTCTTCTGCCCATTTTTGGATTGGGTTTTTTGGTTTGGTTTTGTTTTGTTTTGTTTTTGTGGTACGCGGGGCTCTCACTGTTCTGGCCTCTCCCGTTGCGGAGCACAGGCTCTGGACGTGCAGGCTCAGTGGCCATGGCTCCCGGGCCCAGCCGCTCCGCGGCATGTGAGATCTTCCCAGACCGGGGCACGAACCCGTGTGCCCTGCATTAGCGGGCGGACATTCAACCACTGTGCCACCAGGGAAGCCCTGTTTTTTTGTTATTGAGCTGCATGAGCTGCTTGTAAATTTTGGAGATTACTCCTTTGTCAGTTGTTTCATTTGCAAATATTT
Source organism: Platanista minor (assembly GCA_004363435.1). Classification (NCBI taxonomy): domain Eukaryota; kingdom Metazoa; phylum Chordata; class Mammalia; order Artiodactyla; family Platanistidae; genus Platanista; species Platanista minor. Next base: position 17,105 of record RJWK010044006.1, read on the forward strand.
TCTCCCATTCTGAGGGTTGTCTTTTGGTCTTGTTTATGGTTTCCTTTGCTGTGCAAAAGCTTTGAAGTTTCATTAGGTCCCATTTGTTTATTTTTGTTTTTATTTCCATTTCTCTAGGAGGTGGGTCAAAAAGGATCTTGCTGTGATTTGTGTCATAGAGTGTTCTGCCTATGTTTTCCTCTAACAGTTTGATAGTTTCTGGCCTTACATTTAGGTCTTTAATCCATTTTGAGATTATTTTTGTGTATGGTGTTAGGGAGTGTTCTAGTCTCATACTTTTACATGTACCTGTCCAGTTTTCCCAGCACCACTTATTGAAGATGCTGTCTTTTCTCCATTGTATATTCTTGCATCCTTTATCAAAGATAAGGTGACCATATGTGTGTGGGTTTATCTCTGGGCTTTCTATCCTGTTCCATTGATCTATATTTCTGTTTTTGTGCCAGTACCATACTGTCTTGATGACTGTAGCTTTGTAGTACAGTCTGAAGTCAGGGAGCCTGATTCCTCCAGCTCCGTTTTTCGTTCTCAAGATTACTTTGGCTATTCGGGGTCTTTTGTGTTTCCATACAAATTGAGAAATTTTTTGTTCTAGTTCTGTGAAAAATGCCAGTGGGAGTTTGATAGGGATTGCATTGAATCTGTAGATTGCTTTGGGTAGGAGAGTCATTTTCACAATGTTGATTCTTCCAATCCAAGAACATGGTATATCTCTCTATCTATTTGTATCATCTTTAATATCTTTCATCACTGTCTTATAATTTTTACATACAGGTCTTTTGTCTCTTTAGGCAGGTTTATTCCTAGATATTTTATTCTTTTTGTTGCAATGGTAAATGGGAGTGTTTTCTTAATTTCACTTTCAGATTTTTCATCGTTAGTGTATAAGAATGCCAGAGATTTCTGTGCATTAATTTTGTATCCTGCTACTTTACCAAATTCATTTATTAACTCTAGTAGTTTTCTGGTAGGATCTTTTGAATTCTCTATGTATAGTATCATGTCATCTGCAAACAGTGACAGCTTTACTTCTTCTTTTCCGATTTGGATACCTTTTATTTCTTTTCCTTCTCTGATTCCTGTGGCTAAAACTTCCAAAACTATGTTGAATAACAGTAGTGAAAGTGGGCAACCTTGTCTTTTTCCTGAACTTAGTGGAAATGGTTTCAGTTTTCCACCATTGAGGACAATGTTGGCTGTGGGTTTGTCATATATAGCCTTTATTATGTTGAGGTAAGTTCCCTCTATGCCTACTTTCTGCAGGGTTTTTATCATAAATGGGTGTTGAATTTTGTGGAAAGCTTTGTCTGCATCTATTGAGATGATCATATGGTGTTTCTCCTTCAATTTGTTAATATGGTGTATCACGTTGATTGATTTGCGTATATTGAAAAATCCTTGCATTCCTGGAATAAACCCCACTTGATCATGGTGTATGATC
>RJWK010044007.1:0-18544 GCA_004363435.1 Platanista minor
CAGAAATAGCAGTGTTTTTTTTTTTAAATCTTTATTGGAGTGTAATTGCTTTACAGTGGTGTTAGTTTCTGCTTTATAACAAAGTGAATCAATTATACATATACATATGTTCCCATATCTCCTCCCTCTTGCGTCTCCCTCCTTCCCACCCTCCCCATCCCACCCATCCAGGTGATCACAAAGCACTGAGCTGATCTCCCTGTGCAGTGTTTTTTCAGAGTCATTTCATGTCTGCTCTTACAATGCTTACAAATGGAAATAAAGCACATTATGATTCAGAAGAAATGAAACAACAAATTAAATATTATCTAGACACACTCCATCTCTGAGGGCTATATGCTCTGTTGTTTTTATGAGAAGGACTACTCTGTTCTGGATATCCCTATCCAGAAATGTCCCCAGGAAAATACCCCAGGCTTTTACAGGATAGTGGAACAACTGTGATCCAAAAATAGTTGGACGGGGGCAGGAGGCATCAAGGAGTACGAGAGACTTCTCAGCATATTCCTTTGATGAGACATGAAGACTGATGATGAACTGCTTTTGCTATTTTCTCTCACAGTTTAGTTTTACAATTATGGAATGAAAAGTGGCATTTTATGAGAAAACAATGCTGTCATGTTGATTAAGCATAGCTATGAAAGAGAGGGAGGTCTCCTGAACAGTTAAGCAGAATAATTGTTCACCTTTTCTCCTTTGTTCCTCTAGAATCTCTCTCTATGACTCTATCAAAACCAAAATGTTCCCATCTTATGATGGCTCAAACTCTTAACTTTATTTACCCAGAATAGACTTCTATCTTGTTCTACAAACCCATGTATCCACATATCCCTTCCTACCTGACATTTTTTTCCTCCTAAACATCCTCTAGGCACTTCAAACTCCACTGAACACATCCTCATTATCCTCACTGTAACTTGCGGTCATTCTGAGAAGCGTGGCAATTATTACTGCATTCTGAAATGCCTCGCCCTTGACCTTCCCCATAAAGAATACAAATCTCTGTAAACAAAGAGACATAAACTGTTAATGATAGGTTTAGGTTGTTTCTCAAAGTGGTTCTTGTTCTTGCAGCAAAAAAAAATGGTATATTCCTCTATAGCCTTTACAAATATTAAAGAATAAAATGCTATAAATTCTTTTGATCTTGCTGGCAAAAACTATGTGTTAAGGCTATCTTCTATTAAAGCAGCATTATTTTTGTAGATAGGTAGGTTGGTAGGCAGAGGATGGTTAGATAGACAGGCAGATGGAGGGGAAAAAGTAGAGAAATAGAGAGGTATGGATATTGGTGTTTTATAAAATAAAGGAAAAAATGGGTGAACGAGTCACTGATTCTCAGTGGGGTGGAAAGACATCCAGAATGTAGCAAGCCAATCTCTCTGCTGAGGGCTCTTCCTTGGTCATTATCTACATGGCTTGAGTTTTAGAGAACAATCTTATTTTCAAATATTTTGCTCCAGTATTATACCACCTGTATCAATTTTAGTCTTTAGGAAATTTGGTCACCAAATTTATAGTGGAAATTAATAAATGTGTCTTACCTATTTCTGTTAGGGTCTTCAAATTTTTTCTTTAAGAGAAACTACATTAAATGTTCAGTTGTGGGACAACTTCCATTTTTCAACTTTCCACTTTCGTCATTTCTCAGTTCTCCTCTTTCTTGACCTAACAGCAGCATTCAATAAAGTTGATCCCTTCTTCCTTCTTGAAGAGTTTCTTTACTTGCCTTTGGCACATCACTGTCTCTTAGTTCTCTCCTTACATCATAGGTTGCTCCTTCTCACTCACCTTTGGCGACTCTTCCACAACTACTTGAACTCTAAACATTGTCCTGCCCCAGGGCTCAATCTTTGGATGTCTTTATATATCTACAATTTCAAGTTGTTTCATGGCTTTAAGTACCATTTATATACCATTAATGCTCAAAATTATAGTTCAGCCTGGACCTCTTAAGCGAAGTCTTTTCTGTCTACTCAAAATCTCCACACAGGTGTTTAATACAAATTTAAATTCAATGTGTTGAAAACAGAACTCTTGATTTTCCCCTCAACTCTATTCTCCTGCAGTTAGCCGTATCTCTACCAATAGCAATTCAACAATCCAGTTGCTTGGGCCAAAACCCCTGCACTTTTCTATGATTCCTCTGTTGCCCTCATACCCTACCATCAATCTTTTAGGAACTCTTGTTGGCTCCACCTTAAAAATACATCCATAATACTACCAATTCTCAGCATGTCTTTCTGTTCCATTTTCTCACCCACATCCCCCTGAACTGTATTATTGGATGTGGAGAAAATGTGGAATATTATAACAATGAGGGGGCAGAATCCTGGCAGGAATAAGGAGGACTGGGCAGAGGCTCTGAGGAAGAAGATTCTGGTTTGTGAAAAAGAACTTTCTCTCTGTGGACAGAGACTGGTGTTGCCAGACCACCAGCTCTCATGGCCCCCAAATTGCCTTAATGACTCTGAAAGGGGTTAGTGGAAAGGTGGAGAGATTTGCAGGCTTGTATTTTTTTGCATATGAGATGCCAGAGGTGGAATCTTCAATCATGGTTAGCATCACTTTCCTCCAGTCTTTGCCATGTTGAACTATACCAATGCTCAAACTGCAGGGTTTCCCACAACAGAGCAGGTATCCCAATGGCCTAGGGCAATTCCCTGATTAGGCTGGCTCACTCTTTTCTTATCCCCTTCTTCTGAGGCAATGGTTTCAATGGAAAGCAGTGAGTTGGAAATACCATAAGACATCACAAGTCTGGGAGCTGGCCCTGGGCCCACCATGGCTTACCTCCAAATCCCTGGCTTCCCTAAAGCTGAATGCCTGGTTCTCAGCTTATCAAAGTAACACTCTGGCAGAGACCACTTTGAAAATCTGCACCCAAACTACAATTTCAGGGATTTGAGAAACCACACAACTAGCTTTTTCTTTCCATTTCTGTAAGTGGAGAAATGGAGGGTATTTTTAAGGGTAAAGAGCTTTTCTGATTAAGTGGCTCCTTGACTAATCCTACTGCCACCAGAGCCGGTATTAACTGTCACAATCCCCAGACAGGATTGTAAAGTGGGAGAAGTGTGTTCTGTGTACCTTTCCACCCTGGAAACTCTCTCTCCAACTCTGTTCTCTCATCCTCAACCAAAAGGCCTCTTTAAGGCTATTTACTTTGTTTCCTCTCTGTGAAATATGTTTTACCTCTGCAGTAATATGAATGCCACCATGAGTCATCAGAAGGATAGAAGTAAAACGTGGGAGCAAACTTAGGTCAGATGCTAAGAAGAGCAAGACACACAGGCCAAAACCTTGTCAGTGAAGCAAAACCAGGACGGGGGGCTGTGCTGGAGTCAGAGCAAGAAGCATTCGTCTGGGGAACTAGGATACACAAAAATGATTCATGGGCAAATAAATCCAAGATCAAAGTGAGTAAAGGGTTGAATGAATTATGTTTTGGGGTAAGGCATAGGAAATAGGGCATGTACACAGTTGGTCTGAATGAATGCTCAGCTTTGTCTGTTTGTTTTGTGTGTGGGGGTGTGTGTCCTCTTTGGAAAACCAAAGACTCCCGTGTATTAGGTGCGCTTCTACTGTACTTATAGAGAACTAACATTTACCGTGCACTTTCTCTGTGACAGGCAAGGGCTTTACCTGCATTATTTTATTGAATTCTTGCAGCTATGGTGTAAGCAGTATGTTTACCCCCATCACTTGTTTAAACTTATAGTGTAATACGTGTAGACTCTAGGCTTTGAATCCGACTCTGGCTGATTCTAGAGACAATGCCCACTCTAAACAGCCATTTGGCCTCCATATGGTAGAGTGTTGGATTAACAAACAGCCCGCATTTGACACACAGCAACCCTCCCCAGGGTCTAAGTCAATAAACTGGGACTTCCTCAAAACCCTCCCTCATGTAATGCTGTTCCCCTGAAACTTTCAATGATCCTTCTAGTTCCCCAGGTTCTGTGATAATAATTTATCTGCTTTGATATCTCAGAATTTAATGAACTAGGCTTGGCCTGCAGGATCTGGTCTCTGGAATATTAGCTCTGATATGAAATCTAATATAACTTTAAATTCAATCCGATGTACCTAATAGAATCAGCCTTAAATAGGTATTACCATAAAGAAAACTATTACAAAGGCATAGGTGATGACAATTATGTTATAAATTTTATCATCTCCTAATAACATGCCAGGTTGACCAAATTCTCCACTGGGATTCCTAAGTCCCCTAAAACTGTGACCCAGAGGACACACCGCCCAAAGTCCCCAAAGGGATTTCTCCTAATAATTGGAGTACAATGCGTAACTTCATTTCAAATTCCCTAAACTCTATTCTGGAATACAGCAATATTGAATCAATGTTTGCCTTGGGTCTCTTCAGCCCAGGGACTCATGCATTATCACACCATTTACTGGCATTCATTCATTCAACACGGAATCACTGAGCATCTCTGGGCCATGCCTTGGGACTAAACAGTGAACAGGCCAGGCACTGTCCCTTGTGAAGCTTATGGTCCAAAGTAGGAGCTAAGTCAAGTTGTAGTGTCGAGAGTATTAACCATGAAAGATTCCCATTCTACCTCCTAACAAGCTGCACTTTCCAGCCATATTTTTAATCGTAATAAAAATGCTATAAGGTCCTTCACTCAAGTTCATACTGCTCTGGGATCTCACTGAGATGAAGACTACTCTTGAAAGACTTGAGCTTCCTGGCCATAATATACTCCATTTCAATAGAGAGTGAATTTATTCCTGCTTCTGTATATTCCTATTGTGTATACAATTCTCCCTTTCTGGAAAATTTTATCCTTCCACTTTGTTTACCTAATTCTTGCCTTCCTGAAAAACCCAGCTCAGGTTCCCTTCTTTTCTGAAATACTCTGTGACATAAGGGAGTTCTTCACCTAAACTCCCAGGACTTTCATTATTTGTGCCACTTGTTATCATGACTCCTTAGATTACTTATCTTTTCTTATATCTACCCTCCAGGGTTTTTTTACCTTTTCATCTTGTATTCTGTTGTTTAGAAAATTGCCTAACACACAGCAACCATTTTAGCCATTTCTGGGTAAAATGGTTATTGATGATAAAAACACATATTTCTCTATGAAACTGGTGATTGCCAGGCCTAAAGAGTAAACCTTTCCAAGGTAAATAGCTTTTGGCCAGAAAGATTCACCCTTAGACTCAGGATCTGTATATTTCCTTTTAGGTACCTTTTCATGCCATGGGTCATGAGGTCAGTCAGCTTTTTCAGCACTGGTTTCATGTGTGGTGGTGTATTATAGAGAGGGAGCAAGAAAGAAGAAAGGAGAAACAAGGCTTATTGTTTACAAGACTGGCTATAGTAGCTGATATTCTGTGGGATGTAGCTGGTTATTTGGTACCAGGGATTGTATAAGCACTATAAATAAGACTGAATAAAGAACTGAGTGAAAATCCCAGATGAGGCACTAGGAATTAGGAGAACAAGATACGACGATGAGTTCAAATACTCTTTGTCAAAGAAACGTCAAGAATATAACAGAGGATAGGACAACTCATTTGATCAAAGACAGGGAAGTTATAAGTATCCAGACCACAGTCTAGGCAGGGAGGGAATGTGGAACCAAATCAAGTAAAGAATCTGAACAGCAAGGATCAGGAATTCAGGACAATAATTCTAAATTGTCTCTGTAGTAAGTGGTACTCAATCAGTATTTGTTGAATAAGTGCATGATCAAAAAGGACACGCTGGGACCTGACTGTAATCTAAGCGAATCCATTTGCCCTCAGATGCATTCCCTGCCCTTACCCCACTCCACTCCGTATCACAGGAAGATTGACACCTGGGGGCTGCCATTTTCCGGGTGACTTCCTGTTGGGTTCAGCAGCACTGACAGGAGATTGGGGTGGCAGGGTAAAGCTAGGGTACTCTTCCCCTTCTATACGGCTCCGGTTGGCATTTCAAGCAACAGCTGTGTTTCCTTCGTGCCCCTAGTTCCCAATGGATCAGCCCATTGAGGTTCTGGGCCCTGAGCCTTAGTAATGTCACCTTCTACATTTGTCTCTCTAGCCCAACACCATCAAACATATATATAATGTAAGAGCCATATATGTAAGTTTTAATTTTCTAATAGCCACATTTAAAAAGTCAAAATTAAAGGGTGAAATGAATTTAAATAGTATATTTTATTTAACCCAACATATTTCTCTGTGTATTCAATATAAAAACTATTAAAGAGGTATTTTTCATTCCTTTTTTTCATATTAATTCTTCACAATCTGGCATGTATTTTACATTTAGAACACATCTTAGTTCAGACTAGCCACATTTCAAGTGCTCATCAACCAGGTGTGGCTGGCTACCATACTGGACAACACAGTTCTAGTCTACTGGTAAGAGGGGTTTCCTGCTACTGCTAATTTTGGGGTTGCTTCATCATTACTCCTTGTTTTGCTTTTAAGCTATGACATCACTTGTGTAACTAATTTCCTGAATTAAAACCCATTGTAAATACTTGAAGCAGTTTCTGGGTTTTTTAAGAGCCTGACCAAAACAGATTTACTAACAATACTAAAGAAAGAATATCAGATGGTCAGCCATGAAAGAGAGAAAAGGAGAGTCAAAAATACTAAAATTCATATGGAACCACAAAAGACTCTGAATAAATAAAGCAAGCTTGATCAAGCAGAACCAAACTGGAGGCATAACACTTCCTGATTTCAAATTATATTACTAAGCTATAGTAATCAAAACAGTACGGTACTGGCATAAGAACAGACACAGACCAATGAAACAGACTTGAGAGCCTAGAAGTAAACCCACATATATATGGTCAAATAATATTTGACAAGGAAACCAAGAAGATTCAATGGGGAAAGGAAATCCTGCTATTTACCACAACACGGATTAACACAAAGGACATTAGGCCCAGTGATATATAAGCCAGACAAAGAAAAAGACCGCATGATCTCACTTATATGTGGAATCTAAAAAAAAAAAAAAAAAAAAGTCAATTCATAGTAACAGAAAGTAGTATGGTGCTTACTAGGGGCTTGGGAGGGTAGAGGAAAAAAGGAGGTGTTGGTCAAAGGGTACAAACTTTCAGTTATAAGATGAATAAGTTCTGGTGACCTAATGTACAGCATGGTGACTATAGATAATAATAATATTATGTATTGTATTATATTGTACACTTGAACTTTGCTAAGGGAGTAGTTATCACCACAAAAATAAAGGGGGGTAACAATGTGAGGTGATAGATATGTTAATTTGCTTGATTGTGGTAATCATATCACAATGTATACATATATGAAGACATCATATTTTACTACCTAAGTACAAACAATTTTTATCTGTCAATCATACTTCAAGAAAGCTTGGGGGTGAGGGGGAAGGAAGGTCACAGAAGCAAACCTCAACAGTGACAACATTATAGTCATACTGGGAAGGGTGTCTCAAATTCTTTTAGCAAACACACGTTCTCATTCAAATATCATTCAACTTATCAAGAGACTCCTTTCCTTCCCCTGCTCCATTGCTGTAATTCCATGCACATTAAGCAATCCTCATTACAATTTGGCTTCCCATGCAGGCCTGCCTGTAAAATAGAAACCACAAGCTATGCAGATTTAAAAACTTGGTCTTTCTCTTCATGTCCTCATGGGATACTTACTTCAAGGTGTCTTCACCACACAGTATCCTGCTGCATGCACTTGGCAGACCCTGGCAGGAGTCTGCTGTAGTGCTTCCAATCAGACACTTGACCTGGCAGGTCTTAGATCTTTGGGCCTCCACCACCTCTTCTGTGAAAGAAGAGGAGATGGATTCAATTCAGCTTTTATAGCCATAGAGAGCTGGAAGGAACTGTAGTGTCTACTGGTCCAAACCCTTATTTTTTACAGATGGGGATAGTGAGGCCCACGGGGATTTAAAACATTGACCAAAGTAATGCAGCAAGTTAGTAGCAGAAGAGAGATTATAACCCATGTTTTCTGCTTCTTGGAACAGTGTTTTTTTTATACTGTGTCACATATTAGATTATTATCTTAGATCCTAGATAAAAATCTCAGTTATATTTGTCTTGTATTTAGATTCCCCAATGCAGAAATTCAAGTACTACTTGGCCTACTAACAAATGACAATTTATTTGAAGTTTTATGTGTGGTATGTATTTGGGACATTGGGTTAGGATCTGAGACGCTACATTTAATATGATGGACATGAGCATAGTGCACCAGGTTGGTTAAAAGTGCATTGTTCTAACACATGGACACCAAGGGGGGAAAGTGGCAGGGGGCGGTGGTGGTGGTGGTGGGATGAATTGGGAGATTGGGACTGACATGTATACACTAATATGTATAAGATGGATAACTAATAAGAACCTGTTGTATAAAAAAATAAATAGAATAAAATTCAAAAATTCAAAAAAAAACCACAACTACTATTATATCATAGTTTTCAAAAGCTTCATAAGGCTATTTACTGCTTATTGAAGAAAATCGGGATTTCTTACTCCAGTAATAAAAGTCCACAATGATACTTCCTGATTTATATATCTTGATGACCTTGCTGAATTAGTGACCATTTCTTCAGTATGTCCTGTGGACTTTCTCCATTCCCTTTCTATATAACTATGGAAATTCCATCAATCCTTTAAAAAAAAAAATGAGTAAAATAATTTTTTTTAAAAGTGCATTGTTCTCTCTCTCCTATCTTTTGCTGGATGATGCTGAGAATGGTAGTTTAAAAGTGGAAGATAATCCATCTCAATAATGAACTATTTTGTTTAGGTTTGAAAATAAAATATATAAAGATTCAAACTGAAAAAACGCAATAGGATTCATTCACTCACTGGGTGTCTGTACTAATTCAAGGTCTTGACAATAAGGAGAAAACAATGAGCAAAAGAGAACAAATTTCTGTCCTTATGGAACTTAGATGCTGGGGTAGAAGTCACATAATAAACAAGTGTTAGATTAAAAAACAATTACAGACAGTGATAAATGTGAAGAGAGTTGCAGGTTGCCATGATAGAGAATATCAGGGCATTTACTTTGGATAAAATGGCTAGGGAAGGCCTCTCTAAAATGATGATACTTAAGCTGAGTTTCAAACTGAAAGGCTGTGCAACTCCCCAGAAAGAGAGGACAGCATTCCAGAAAGAGGGAAAATGTATAAAAGTGCTGAGGTGATAAGTTCTGGGCTTTTAAGTATACGTGATAAACTAGAAAAATTTGGAATGTAAGCGATTCTGTTTTGTAGTAAAATGCCATCAGTCTTAATTCAGATTTGTCTTATCAGACGAGGAGTGTAGACTCAATAGTATGTATGGACTTAAGGAACTGAGTCCATTCATAGCTCTGGCTCACATATGATTCCCAGAGACTTCCCATAGAGTGCCCAGAGGTTGCAACAGAAAACAAACAGATTAAAATAAAAAAGGCCCTGGATAAGCGCCCTGAAAATAAAAGGGAATATTCCCTCTTAATAAATAGCAGTTTGAGTTTGAGACTGTAGAGGGGAGGGCACTAATCATCTCCCCACCCTCTCTCTGATCCCTCAGAAAGGCCATTTTAATAGAGAAATTGCCAACAAAAAGCACAAAAATGTGAAAAACGTCATACTAAATAGACTGCAAAAAGGACACTTGCTTATGGTATGAGATTCGAAGTAAGAAGGCAGAGTGTTGCTTTACTCTACCTCAGCTGGGAACATGCCCATTGGGTGACAAATTTTTCCCCGCTATGAGCATGTCTGTGAATGATCATGAAAGTGCCCTGAGTATTGATTTTGTGGTTATAAATAAATGTTAGCAAGTAGGCAGATTCACAGGTACAAACTCCATGAATAGTAAGGGCTGACTGTATATATACTGAGTATGTTTCAGGTTCCGTACCAGCACTTTATGTGTATCGCCCTATTTAATCCTCATAGGAACTCTATGAGATAGGTACTCCTTCTATAACAGTGTGCAAACTGAGATTAAGTAAATTTCCAGAAGTCACACAGTTTGTAAGCAGTGGAGCTAAGACTCCTACCCTGGGGTCTCTAAATCCAAAGACCGTATTCTTAACCATTATGCTGAATTGTCTCCATAAATATGATGCCTCCCATAAGATTTTCTTGCCTTGGTAGAGGCCAGTGGATGAAGGGCATGATCTATATATCCAAATGGTCATTCTTTAGAGGATGAGTGTAATCTAGAGCTGACTAATCCTGTCAATCATAGCACACTATCTTCTCAGCCTCTATGCCTAAAACACTAAAACACAGACTATCCATAGGAAAAGTTGGCAAGATGTTCAACTCAGATATTTAAGTCTGAATTGTTTAATAAGGAGGATACTCAATGCTACAAGAAAATTCTTTGAAGTTAAGGCATAGGCTCCAAAGTTTAAATCATTATAGTTTGAAGTTGTGGAATTGGATTTCCCCCCATCATTGAACCACAAGTATCAATTTTAACATGATAAGAAATAAGAAATTCTGTTTTTAAAATATCAAAAATACATAACTATAAAAGGCATCATTTATTGAAATCCTATTTAATGAGTGAATGAAAACACAATTGATGAGGCACTCACTGCTATGTGTAAGTGGTTTTGGATAAGCAATGAAAGTTTTCAAAGCTTGTGAATATTTTGTTCTTTTTCCAAATAAACACTATATGGATCTATATGCTCAATCCTTGACTGGCTCCCAAAATTTTCCTCCTATTGGCTTACTGATAAAGTGTTCTGTTTTTTTAATAGATTCTGCAATGAGCACTAGTTTCATGACTGAATGCAGAGCTTGTTAAACTTAGAATACTTGTCTCCAGCAATTCACAATCAAGATTGTTCTGTATTATTCTGTATCAAGTGTATATGTCAGTCCCCACAGCATATAAATAGACCGCAATAATATTTAGCAATATAAAATGAGGACAATGACTATCCCTATCCCTCACTCCCTTTCTCATGAGGGTGTGGTGTTCGTTGTTTATTGCTTGGAGAGATTTGCCAAGAACAATGGCTACTCAAGCCAGTAGCATTTATTCCAGCTGCATCTTGAATTGATTAAAAACTATTTCTCCATGCAAAGAGTATTTTTCACCTTGAGCCAAAGGATGAATGTGATTAAGGGATTTGATTGGATCATCAGAGAAACAATGACATGGAAACTGAGAGTAAAATCATAGTTGTGCTTGTCTTCTCAGTTACAATATGAACACATAACTATTTAGGTTTGACTGAACCAAATATCCAACTTTTAACTTAAATATGCAGATATTACTTTTTCATTCATTGGGTTTTGATTTTCAAGCAAAATCTGAATAAATAAATTGATGATAAAACTTAGGAGATTCATTTGGTAGAGACTGGGCACTCTGTGCTGTATTTTCAGTTTGTAATTGGTACACAAGTAAGAAATGTTCCATTTGGGTACAACTGGTAATACCCTGGGATAATTTAGGAAAATTATTAACAAATACAAAAGGAACTCCTAATTCTGGGGGAGTTGACATCTTTGAAATAGTTCATTTATTCCAGGGAATAGGCAAGTGTTGGAGCTGAAGTAAGTTCCAAAGAAATAAAAACATCCCAGCTGGATTGGATGAGGAATAGATATGCTTCAATAATATTCATATGCAGGAAAAGAGATACTTTGGATAAATATTTCCTTAACTACTCAGAATGGTTTCTAACCAGTGACTAGAAAGTATATTAATTTAGAGGCTAATGCATAGATTAATTAGCAGAACACTGAGAAAAAAATCAAAGTAGGTATACTGGAAATTGGATGTTTTCACCTGCAAAAGAAAACAGAAATTTTCTAATCCTCATGAGCACACTCCAAAGAGAACATTTTTTCCTGAAAAGTCTAGTTTAATCTAAGGGCCTTTACAAAGAAGGCAAGGAGATTTTGTCCAAAGAACAGGTAATTTAGAAAAAATATGAAGTTGCAATTGATTATTGAATACCAGTAGGCTAGCATTGCAACAGGGGAAGGGAGATTGTTGAACAAAACATTAGAATTTTAGCTTAAACAACACTTAATGAATCTCACATGTTTCTAAATATACATCATCATGTAATACATATGCACTAGTGTTATAGGTGTAGTTTTTCTCTTACTAATGTTATGTGGCAAGACAGCAGGTTTGATAGGTTATTTATGTATTATCTACCCTAAATCTCTCCTTTGAGGGACAGAGGGACAGGCCATTCTGACTCCCTGAAGACTGCCTTCAGCCAAGGAAGAACAGAGGCAGTTTTAAAAATATGTGGCACTCTTTTTTTCTGTTTCTATTAATATTTTCACTGCTCCCTCATAATATATGTGAGCATTTCTTTGAGGAGCTTTAGGCTTGGATTCACTCTTTATAACTAATATTGTTGAAATTATTACATTTTATAGGAATATCTACTAGAGTCTACATGTAGATTCATGTGAAGTACTTAGTACATTCCAGGTACAGTGTAAGAGCTGAATAAGCTTTTAGGCTACAGTTCACATATTTCATAAAAATAGCTATTAAGGTCTTTACTTGCTAGTTAGGAAGTGACAACACTGATCATTGAAAAAGTAAATATCTGTCAATTTTGTGATAATATCGCTGTCATTTCATTTTGTTCTTAGTTGATCATCAGTCAAATCTGTACTTAAACAGTTCATCTGAAACTTCATAGGGACTTCCCTCGTGGCACAGTGGTTAAGAATCTGCCTGCCAATGCAGGGGAAATGGGTTCGAGCCCTGGTCCGGAAAGATCTCACATGCCACAGAGCAACTAAGCCCGTGCGCCACAACTACTGAGCCTGCGCTCTAGAGCCCGCAAGCCACAACTACTGAAGCCTGCGTGCCTAAATCCCACACTCCACAAGAGAAGCCACTGCAATGAGAAGCCCACGCACCGCAATGAAGAATAGCCCCCTCTCTCCACAACTAGAAAGAAAGCCTGCACGCAACAAAGACCCAACGCAGCCAAAATAAATAAATAAAAATTTATTAAAATAAATAAATAAAATAAACTTCATAAAGAGTTGTGACTTTAGCCTTAACATATGAAATAAATTCGTGCCTGTTTTCATCATGTATTTTATATACTTTTCTGCCTTTCTGTCTCCAAAATGTACAACTGTAGACTCCTTGGAGAGACATAGGTAATTTTGAGTGCTTTATCCACCATGTCTTAGCTCCAAATATGTGACAAACTCTGAACTTGGTACTGGAGATGTCATGGAAGCTCTAACCTGGTGGAAAAGATAAACACAGTTGGATATTTGCATCACAATTACTGATAGAATGTGTGCCAAGTGCCATGAGAGCACAGAGAAGGGAATATCTAACTGTGCCTGGGTTAGATGAGGGGATTGGTCTAGTGGGTCGAGAAATGCTTGAACTTGGTATTGAAAACAATAGAAATTAGGTAGGTAGACAATGGCTGAAGCACCTTCCAGGAAAAGGGAAAAACTTTACGTGAAATTAGGTCAGGTCATGAGGTATGTGAGGAGAAGTAGGAGGAGATGAGGCTGAGTTGAAACTTTATCCTATAGCTCGCTGAAGGAGACTCACTGAAAGGTTTCATGTCATAGTATGAAGGACAAGTTGTGAGGAACAAGAATGAAGACAGAAGAATCAGTTAGAAGCCTGTTATACAAAAAGTCCAGGTGATTGATAAGGTCCTGAGGATAACAGGTATTTGAATTTATTTAACAAATATTTGCAGAGTACTTATGTATTAAGCCCTGGTCCAAGCATGTTATAAATATTAACTCACCCCCTGTAACTATAACATCCCTATGAAGTAAAGTACTGTTATTATAATCCCTTTTTTTTTTTTTTTTGACTGAGGAGACCAAGGCACTGAAAGGCTAAGAATTTTGTTCAAAGTCACACAGATAATAAATGATAAATCCAGTATTTAAATCCAGGCAGTTTGGTTCCAGCATCCTTCCTCTTAACCATTATACCACATTGCTTTTTATAATCCAGATCAGGAGTTCATTCCATGGCTTGGGTAACTAGGTAGATGGTGGCACCATTTATGGAGACTGGGAAAACAGAAGGAGGAACAGATTTCTTTTGTACAAGTATAGAGCTAGTATGTTCAGTTTTAGATATGTCAAGTTTGAAATCCTTCTGCCCAACACTTTGTTCAGGCCTAAATCACAATGGATAATTGTTGACTGTAGCCAATCATTTCTAGAGCCCTAGTAACTGGGATAAGTGTCTATGTCAACAGTGGTGTGACAATTTCTTGGGGACTTGATGGTTTTTATGTAGGTTGAAAGTAGTGGTACACCAAGGAAATTGGTGGGACGTGTACTCATACTCCTGCTTCCCCTAAATTAGACCCCCAACATGGGGCAAACCACTGAGAGCTGTACTACTGTATATTTTTAGTGGAAGTTCAGGAATGTGCAGTTCTTTTTCCCTCCCCTCAAATCCCATTGCAAAGATAGAAGACCTTTCATATATTATTTAGCACATTTTGAGCAGCAGTCACAACCCAAAGGTCACTGAGTTAGGATCATTGTGACAACAATTTCAAATGAATAAACATCTAGAACATTTCACTGTAATTCATTTAAGACAAGGCAGTGAAAATAATATCTGCCTAAGAGAACTAAACTCAGCCGAAACTCTGCCCAAACCCTCAGATTCAACTTCCATTGTTGTCATTTGGAATTATCCTGAAATACTTAAAAGAGGCAAGTTAGGTCTATGATATATTATTGTGCCAGGGCTTTTTGTCTGTTGCTTATTGTTAGTTTTATTTTTTCCACTTGTCAAGGTTTAAAAATAGGTACAAGATAAAACAAATTTTTGAAGCAGATTTCAAATCTTTGGTGGTTGTTGAATTCCATTCCTTAATATTTTTGCCTCAGGAGAAGAGGGAAATAAAACATTTCTCAACAAATAGGTAAGTCTTGACATATTGTCCTGTCATGCAACTAGAGGATGGGACAGGGAACAGCAAGTTGTTTTATATTTGAGCAAATGTTCTTTCATGTGCCATGAGTCCTCTGGGAGTGTCTCTGAATTCGTTCTGTGACTCCTAGTTCTTCAAGGTGCATACCGTTTTCTCTAATTAAATTTTTGTGATGTAAGGGCTCATTCAATAGTTTGCTTGTTGTCCTAGAGTCCAGTGAGTTCTCCCTTAATTTCTCCCAGAAGTTCATAAGTCAGGAAGTCAGCAAACCACTGTAGACAAACACTCCTAAGTTTTTGGCTGAGTTTCTAGATTATATTAGAGGTATCTCTCTCCAAGTACAGGCTGTACCCATAACAGAATGATAGACATGCCAAGGTACTCAAAATAGTCCTTCCAATACCAACACATGGGTCTGTATTAAAATACTATATTATTATCCTTGGAGAGAGTGAAGTAAATTTTTCTTTTAGATCCTACTTATAAAAGTAACAAGTAGAATAAATTTTGTAGAATTGAAAAAAATAGCTTATAAATCCAATTTCATCTTTTCCTCTGGACTTATGATCAATATATTAGACTGCACACCAGACAGATTCACCAGGATGTCATAGATCCTCAGTCTCAACATGCCCAACGCCTTCTCTGCAAGACATGAAGTAGAGTTTCTACTTCAGTTAGTGGCATTATCATGTACCCAAACCAGAAATCCAAGCAGACTTTTCAATTCCTCATTTTCCCTAGGTCTCCACACCAATCAACAGCCCTCACTTTGTGTATGATCTTCTACATAGCTCTCAAGTACATTCTCTCTTGTCCATCACCACTGGCACAACTGCCTTATTTTAGGCCAAAAACATCTCTCCTCTGGATGATTCCAATTGCCTCCAAACTAGTCTCAACTATTTCCAGTTTCTATTCTCCCTCCACAAAGCCACAGAAGTGAAATTTCTAAATCACAATCGTATCACACCCCCTCCTTAACTCTCTCTCTC
Source organism: Platanista minor (assembly GCA_004363435.1). Classification (NCBI taxonomy): domain Eukaryota; kingdom Metazoa; phylum Chordata; class Mammalia; order Artiodactyla; family Platanistidae; genus Platanista; species Platanista minor. The sequence continues at coordinate 15,900 of RJWK010044007.1, forward strand.
ACCCCTGCCTCTATGGCTCCTAAATTCTTAGATAAGAAAGCCCAAGCTCCTTGGTATAGCACCTAAGGCCCTTCATGGCTTGGCTCCTTCAAACCATGTGCTCATTTTTGTTTATCCTCCAGTAACGGTGTCTCCTGTTCAGACAGGTCTCTGAACGTTCCTAGTTATTCATGCCTCCATCCCTATCCAGAATAGGTCAGTTCCCTCAACAGCTACTATTTAGGTAACATACAAAACCTCTATAAAGACCCCTCACAGCTATTTCTTTAGCTCTGGGAATTGTCCAAGTTTCCCTTATATCCGGACTCCTTGATTGTCATCATGTTTTACCCGTATTTTCCATTATGATTTACTTTTACTCAGCTTCTCCTTAATATTTTCGGTCTGTTTTTTTCCCTCCTGGTTCCAAGCAGGAAAGCCCTCAAGCAAGAGACACTCCATCCCTATATGTTACCATAAGCCCTTCATACTAAATGCCAAATGTCCCTTTGGAGGGTGGGGTGAGTCTCTGTCTTTGTACAAGAATACCTTCTCCCTCCTCTACTGATTAAAAATGCCTTTCACTGTCCTTCAAAACCTAGCTCAAATGTCCCCAACTTTAAAAGGACTCCCCTGTTATATCAATTAAGATAGTTGTACCTTCCTATTTGCAGCTCTATACCTTGTACAAGTTTCTGTTTCATTTATCACTCTCTATTGAGTGATCTTGGGCAATATGTTTAAGATTGTCATGTGGCTGATCTATAAAAACTGGATAAATTAACTCCCAGGGTTGCCATCACAGAGTAGATACTCAATAAGTGTTGACCAAGAACTGGTAGCAAGGATGCTTCTAAATAGGAACAGAAAGCCATGTAAAGGCTAGGGATACATTCATGCCATGACTGTTTTAGGGATTAGGTGTAGCACTTCTGTAATTTTAAGTTCCTATTACCTATGTTTAAAAACTTATGGCCCTGCAGAATTAATGTAACCCCTATCAAATTAACCGTGACACTCTTCACAGAACAAAAATAAAAAATCCTAAAATTCATATGGAAGCATGAAAGATCCAGAATTGCCAAGGCAATCCTGAGGAAATAGAACAAAGCAGGAGGCATAACCCTCCCAGACTTCAGACAATACCACAAAGCCACAGGAATCAAAACAGCATGGTACTGGCACAAAAACAGACAGATGGATCAATGGAACAGAATAGAGAGTCCAGACATAAACCCACACAACTACAGTCAATTAATCTTCATCAAAGGAGGCAAGAATACACAATGGAAAAAAGTCTCTTCAGCAAGTGGTGTTGGGAAAGTTGGACAGCTGCATGTAAATCAATGAAAATAGAACACACCTTCACACCATACACAAAAATAAACTCAAAATGGCTTAAAGACTTAAATATAAGACATGACACCATAAAACTCCTAGAAGAGAACATAGGCAAAACATTGTCTGGCATAAACCGTACCAATGTTTTCTTAGGCCAATCTCCCAAGGCAATAGAAATAAAAGCAAAAATAAACAAATGGGACCTAATCAAACTTACAAGTTTCTGTACAGCAAAGGAGACCATAAACAAAACAAAAAGACAACATAGGGACAGGGAGAAAATATTTTCAAATGATGTGACCAACAAGGGCTTAATTTCCAAAATATACAAAAGGCTCATACAACTCAACAACAAAAAAGCTAACAACCCAAATGAAAAATGGGCAGAAGACTTAAACAGACATTACTCCAAAGAAGTCATACAGATGGTCAACAGGGACATGAAAAGATGCTCAATATCGCTAATTATTAGAGAAATGAAAATCAAAGCTACAATGAGGTACCACCTCACCCCGGTCAGAATGGCTATCATTGAAAAGTCTACAAATAACAAATGCCGGAGATAGTGTGGAGAAAAGGGAACCCTCCTACACTGTTGGTAGGAATGTAAGTTGGTGCAGCCACTACGGAAACCAGTATGGAGGTGCCCTCAAAAAACTAAAAATAGAGTTGCCATGTGATCCAGCAATCCCAATCCTGGGCATATATCAAGACAAAACTATAATTCAAAAAGATACATGCACCCCCATGTTCATAGCACCACAATTTACAATAGCCAAGACATGGAAACAACCTAAATGTCCATCGACAGATGAATGGATAAAGAAGATGTGGTACAAACATACAATGGAATACTATTCAGCCATCAAAAAGAATGAAATAATGCCATCTGCAGCAACACAGATGGACCTAAAAATAATCACACTAAGTGAAGTAACTCAGAAAGAGAAAGATAAATACCATATGACATCACTTATATGTGGAATCTAAAATATGACACAGATGAACCTATCTACGAAACAGAAACAGACTCAGAGACATAGAGAACAGACTTGTAGTTGCCAAGGGAGGTGGTGAGGGAGGAAAGAACTGGGAGTTTGGGATTAGCAGATGCAAACTATTATATGTAGGATGGATAAACAACAAGGTTCTATTGTATATCACAGGGAACTATATTCAATATCCTGTGATAAACTATAATGGAAATGAATATATAAAAAGAATGTGTATATATATGTATATATACACATTCTTTTTATCTATACCAAAGTTATATATATATAACTTGTACATAACTTTTTTTTTTTTTTTTTTGCGGTATGTAG
>RJWK010044008.1:0-18546 GCA_004363435.1 Platanista minor
GCGGGCCTCTCACTGTTGTGGCCTCTCCCGTTGCGGAGCACAGGCTCCGGACGCGCAGGCTCAGCGGCCACGGCTCACGGGCCCAGCCGCTTCGCGGCATGTGGGATCCTCCCGGACCAGGCCACGAACCCGTGTCCCCTGCATCGGCAGGCGGACTCTCAACCACTGCGCCACCAGGGAAGCCCTTGCCTGTATCTTTTAACCCATCTTCTCAAAATCTTTCTTCATGCTTCCTGCTGACACCAGGAGGGAAAATGAAAAGCAGCTTCCGAAGATCGCTGTGGTCTCTTTTTAAAAACCCCTATGTTGACGTCACATCTGCCATTGCCTTCACTTGATGATTTGGTACATGTAGTTTCAAGGCCCCGGAGACGTCCTGGCATCTGGCCCTTCCCTGGTCCTGAGCCAGACTCACAACTGGTGGCGTCGGTGTGTTAGAGCACAAGTTCCGCTCACACTGACCTCCGCAGAGACCTCTGGATATAGGTATTCCTGCTCAGCCACACGAGCAGACATCAAGGGTGAAAACTTATTAGCAAGTCTTTAAGGAAAATAGAGTGTAATCTAAATAGTTGCTTTTCTGGGAATTCCCTGCTGGTCCAGTGGTTAAGACTCCACGCTTCCCCTGCAGGGGGCACAGGTTCGATCCCTGGTCAGGGAACTAAGATCCTGCAAGCCACTGGGGCGCAGCCAAAAAAAAAGAAAAAAAGCTTTTGTTTAAATAAATAAATGGTTGCTTTTCTCACCAATTTTCAGATTGATCACAGTTAAGGCAGTGGTTCTCAAGCTTTCTGGTCCCAGACCTCTTGACACTGTCAAAAATTACTGAGGAACCCAAAGAGCTTTTGTTTATGTGAATTTTATCTACCAAAATTTACAGTATTAGAAGTTAAAGCTGAGAAAATATAAAATGTATATTTATTAATTCATTTAAGAGGAACAGTAATAAACCGAGGACATAACATAAATAACATATTTTTTATGAAAAATAACTATTCTCCAAACTAAAAAAAAAAATTAGTGAGAAGACTGACATTGTTTTACACTTTTGTAAATTTCTTTAATGTCTAGCTTAATGGAGGGCAGCTGGGTTCTCATCTCTGCTTCTGCATTCAGTTTGTCACAGTATCTATCACGCTTCATATGACCTCTGAGAGGTTGATCATTAAAAAGACAAAACATGCCTTAGTATTATTATGAAAATAGTTGCGACCTTCTAGACTACCCTGAAGGGACTCTCCAAGTGTAGTGTGGGGAACCCTTCTAGATCCCCAGGGTTCCCCCAGACTATATTTTGAGAACTGCTGGCCTAAGCCAACACTGGTTCACTCTTTTTTTTTTTTTTTAATTTTTATTGGAATACAGTTTGTTTATTTATTTATTTATTTAAATTTATTTACTTATTTATTTATTTTTGGCTACGTTGGGTCTTCTTTGCTGCTCTTGGGCTCTCTCTAGTTGTGGCAAGCGGGGGCTACCCTTCACTGCGGTGCGTGAGCTTCTCATTGCAGTGGCTTCTCTTGCTGCAGAGCACGGGCTCTAGGCGCTCGGGCTTCAGTAGTTGTTGCACACAGGCTCAGTAGTTGTGGCGCACGGGCTTGGTTGCTCTGCGGCATGTGGGATCTTCCCGGACCAGGGCTTGAACCCGTGTCCCCTGCATCAGCAGGCGGATTCTTAACCCCTGGGCCACCAGGAAAGTCCCCGGTTCACTCTTTAACTGAACAATCTATTCTAATTCACCTTGAAATAGTGTCAAACCCCTTCATGGATCCCCAAATTTCAGGTCATCTTGACATCCAAATGCCTCTGAGTGATTTCCCCATCTCTCTGGATAACAGAAGCGCTCCTCACTTGCCCTCTGATGGTTGGCAGTGCTTCCGGGAATATGGTCTGGAGGAGCGCTCTGAGGACGCATCCAGGATCAGCAGGAAGAATTCTGTGGCCAGTGTGTCTGCTCTGGTTTTGTTGGCTAGAGTGGGTGGGGTGGCATGAGTAACCGCTAGTGGCTGTCCCTGCCCGGAGGTTTGCCGCTGCTCCAGTTACCAGCCTCCCTTTGGCTCTTCGATTATCCGCCGGGCACTTGCTACCGGTCCATGCTATTGAACCTCTTGGCGAGACAGGATATTCCTTTGCTGAATGAATGACATAGAACAGGCAGGAAAAATAAAGAGATCCTTGTAATTCTGTCTGAGACCCCTCCAGCCCCTCACCCCTGCACCCCAGCCCAGCAGTAGCCTCCGAATTCACCAGAAGGACGGCAGCCCCTGTGACCGTGTAAAGCCCATGGGTGAGAAGGCGGGCAGAGCAGCAGACTGTCCGGAACCCAAAGGTGGAGGTCCTGAGAGGCCGGTGTCCCGGAGAGGTGGGACCCATTGCGGCCAAGGAGGGAGGCCCTGGGGGAAGAGAGGACCATATGCAAGGAGGGCGGTGCCAGGGGTGCCACACACGCGCGCGCACACACACACAGTATCCTCAGTGCTGCTGTGCCAGCCCCGGTAGGAAGGGTCTGCTCTGTGCACCTGGCGCTCATTCACGGCCCCCCCCCCCCCATCGGGCACCACGCAAAGGCACCCTGTGTTTTCACACCCCCCTCAGCTGGACCACACGTCCCCAGCCCCCACTGCACTCACACACCCCGCCCCGTGCTGCCCAATAGTCTGCTCGTCCTTCGGGTACCAACACTTGAGCCACTTACGGCAAAAAAAAAAAAAAAGCCCTCTCCAGGCACTGGCGCGCTGTCTCTTATCTGCTCCCTTACAATCCAGTCCAACACAGTCCTTCACTGCTCTGGAGGTTACATGTGTAAGTTGACTCCTGCATTGCCCATTCGCAAGTATGTTGTAATTTTTCGTTAACTGACTTGTTGGCTGGTTGGCCACCCGGCTGGGCATTGCTCACTTTGTTTGGTGAAATGCACAGTTACTGGTGCTGCCGGCTGTGGGAACGGTTTCCTGCACGTCAACACCTGGGTCCTGTTGCTCTTGTTTTTCTTCACTCTAGCGCTTGACCACGTCACACCCTGGAGAGCAGAGGGAGACCGTTCTGCAGGCCTACATCAGCAACGACCTCTTGGACTGTCACAGCCATAGCCAGGTGGGTGAGAGAGGGGCCAGCGGCCAGCCAGGGCCTGCATTTCTGGGAAGGATCTTAGAAGGCTTTCACTTCTATGCATATCTTCAGCGTAGTGACTGTATGTCAGCCTGGGGCTTCTGTTAGCGTCTGAAATCTGCTGTCCACCCTGGACACTGGCCCACTTTTCACTTCTAATGCAGAGTCCTAAACAAGTTAGTACTGCTTGATTCAACTCTGGAGCTCTTTTCTGCCATTTTTCCTTTTCTCAAATTGCCCGCTCTTTCCCTCACCCCACTGCTTACCATGAGTCCTGAAAACTCAGCATGACTTACAATGGGCAAGGCAGGAAAGCAGATTCAGATTGTTTTCATCTGGGCCTGACTTAAAAAGTGTCTTCAACACTCTTTGTATATAGCTTTGGACCAGATAGGTCTAATGGTGCAGTGGGAAAAGTATGGGGTTTAGAGGGAGATAAGCTGGTTTCAAATCTCTGCCCTACCGACTACTGGCCAGACACCCTTAAGCAAATTTCTCAATCTCAGGGAGCTTTCCACCACCAAGAAGGGGCCATCACCTGCCTCGTGAGGTTGCTGGGATGGCTGCATGTGGTCACGTGTGGGAAGAACTTAACCCAGGGCCCAGCTCGGAGGAGTCCTCCTCCCCACTCCTCATCCCCCTTCCCTGTTCTCAGCACCTGTTATCCTACCGAAGGAGGATCGAGAGCTTGAACATGCCCTATGCAGAGAAGATACTGCATCTCATTATTTCAGTTTCATCGTTATCCAAAATGCTCTAAAAACTTCATCTCCCTACTGTTAGGCTTCACAGTGTGCGCCCTGAGTGCAGTATCAATACCTCTTAGGATCACTGATGAAACAGTCCCAGAGAAAGCTTGTTGCACGTAATCTGTTGTGTGCACAGGCAACAACATTTAAGGTTTTGAGTTTCTTCTTTGTACACAATTGTATTGTTCCCATGAAACAGTTAAGTATGAAAAATAGTCCCTCAAATTCGTATTTTCTTTTCCTTTTTTTTTTTTTTTTCTGTTGGTATTTGTAATGGCACGGAAACCAGCCTATAACACACGAAGCAGCTGAATAATATACTGTCATGACTTACGAACTCAAATTCAAAGAGTGAATTCAATACTGATTCTTTCTGAACTGTGATATTTCATTGAATCTAAGATGTAATTTCTCCCCACATATTAGCATCTCCGAAACTGGGGTGTATCTAATAGCCGATGACCTGTTACAGTTTAACTTGCCATGCTTTTTTCTTTCTTGGCTATATATAAAAAAATAATATGTCCTCCTATGAAAGGTGTCTTAGGTTTTGTGATATGTGATATTTGTCAAAATGCCAAAATCTTTATAGCCACTGAAGATGTCATATCTTCCTCAGGTCATTATTTTTAATTGCTATGGCTTATTTATTTTTTTTAATAAGGAATGAGCTGGAGTTATCTTAAGATGTCAGAGAACCTGCAGAGCAGGAGAACTCCTTGGGAAACATGGGTGCCGTGTCACCATGACACCAAAATAAATTGGGATATATATATATCCCACGTTTTGTTTATCCATTGATCAACAGACACTTGAGTTACCTCTCCCATTTGGCTGTTGTAAATAATGCTGCGTTGAACATGAGTGTGCACACCCTCACTTTTGTCTCAATCAGTTCCTTGCTTTGCTTTGTAGTGTCCGCATTTGCATATGTACCCTGAATAATATAGTGTTTGATTTGGGGTTTGCTGAGTAACAAGCACAGACCTTGCTCTGCAAGGAAAGGGTACTGTTCCCATGTTCGATGAAGGCACCTAGGGGAAGATGACATGAATAAAATTGCTGGATTATAATCAGGTGTAGCTTCCCTGGGCTCTTAATGGTCCCCTCTGGGGACACTGGTAATCAAAGTCAGGAGAGAGTCCCAGGAAGCACAGGGCCTCTGGCAGGGCTGAAAGGTAGGCCAGGTACTGGTTATCCAGCAGCAATATGTATGGCCAAGAAGAATGGTGAGCTGCTCTGTAATTGGGGTTTTTAAGCTTGCCTCGTCTACTTCTAGTTCTCAGGAGCTGATCACATGAGAACACTTCTGTGGGGATGAAAAGACTTTCCACAGCTGATCCACACAGCAGGGTGTGAATGGGGGAGCTGGAGCTTCATCAGAACAAGGGCAGGGGTATCCAAGTGTGGATGAGTCTGGGCTCACCTTACCCAGGTAGTTTGCCCTCTGTTTGAAAATATGTTACATGGTGCACTACTTTGGAACCCTGGCCGTTTTTTTTTACTAAAACCGCATAGTCTGTGTCCTAGCAAAACCACTCCTAAGTATAACCCCAGCAGAAATGTGTCCATACGTTCAACAAGAAGATGTTTAAGAATGCTTATAGCAGCACTATTTATAAGAATCAAAACACTGGCTATAACCCAAATGTCCCATCAAGAGTAGAATGGATAAATCACCTGGGATATATTTGTAAAATGGGATATATTGAGCAATGAGAAGGAGCACACAGCATACAACATGGATGAACCTCACAAACATAATACTGAATGAAAAAAGTCAGATATAAAAAGAATACGTACTGCGTGACTTTATTGATTAAAAAATTTAAAAACGAACAGAACTAACCTACGATATAAGAAGCCAGGAGAGATATTGCCCTTGATTTGGAAAGGGACCCCGGAAGGACGTCTGGGGCTTTGGTAATGTTCTGTTTCTTGATCTGACTACACGGTTACCCACGTGTCATCAAGCTGCACACTCATGATCTGGGCAATATTCTGTATGGATGTTATATTTCACTAAAAGTTTTACCTAAATGAAGATGGTACAGTGGCAATAGGCATCTTGGGGATGACAGCCTTTGGTATCTCACTCTCTTGAGTCAGTCATTCAGCCTGTACTGGTGGCCCTCCACATCTGGGGCACAGCTGCCTTCCTGAAATCTCTTTCACCAAATGTATGTTGAGTCCTTTCAGCCCTTTCCTGAATTGGATCTCTGTTTCCAATATTCTGTATTGTCTTCTTGGTGAAGCACAGCCTTTAGTTAATAGCTTCTAGAAAAAGGATGGATGGGGAGTATATTTTTCAAGACTGTGTATGTCTGAAAATATCGTTATTCTTTGTATAGAACTCTGGGTTGTAAATAATTATCCTTCAGGATTTTGAAGATATTGCTTCATTGTCTTTTAGGTTCCAGTGTTGCTGTTGAAAGTCCCAAGCCATTGTAATTCCTGACCCTTTGTATGTGACCTGTTTTTTTCTCTCTAGAAACGTGTTGAATCTTTTCTTTTTCACCAGTGTTAATGAATTTCCCATTGATGCCTTTCATGATGTGTATTTGATTCACTGTTTTGAGCACTTTGTGAGCCCTTTCAATCTGACAACTTTACTTCTGGGAACTTTTCTTGAGTTGTTTTGTTGATGATTTCCCCTCTTGTTTTCTCTGTTCTTTCTGAATGTTGGGCCTCTTGAACTGGTTCTCTAATTATCTTTTTTCTCATATTTTCCGTGTTTTTCTTTTTGTTCCACTTTCTGGGAGATTTTCTCATCTTTATTTTCCAGCCCTCCTGTAGAGTTTTGCATTTCCCTTTTTTGTGTTTTTGTGTTTTTTTGTAGCATTCTGTTGTTTCACAGGTACAGTTATATCTCTGAGGATATTAATGACAGATTTTTGTCTATTTTTAGTTTTCTTCTCCCTGCACAGTCTCATTTCCTCCAAGTGGCTTCTCTCCCCTGCCCCATTTGTTTTGGCCTTATTTTCCATGTTAGAAACTTTCCTTGAGTTCCTGGTAGACCTTGGTTATCTCCTAATGTTTAGAGTGGCGGAACTGAAAAGCTGACTGGTGGTTCTGAAGGTGAGGGTCAGGCCTGTAGGCACAGAGCTCCACTGAGGGTGACCCTGGTGGGCCATCTATTGGGAACCTCTGATTTCAGGAACTTTAGCTCTTTTCCTGTTTCCAGGGCTGGTCATTCTCCTCCAGGAAGTGTCTTCTAATCTGCCTAGAAGGTAACAGGCTGGTTGGCAGTGTTCCGAGAGCCAGGTAGGGGAAGAGGACGGAGGTGGCTCTCCGTCGAGCATTTATCCTGCTTTTAGGCACCACCCCTGCTCCATTTTGGTGTGGCAGCCCTGCTCATCTGTGCCTGCGGTCCTCCGTCCAGAGACCTTTTGTGTTGCCCTCAAAAGAGAACCCTCTCAGATGTGTGATGGGAGGTGCACGGGGGGACAGCTGTGCATGAGCAGCGCGAGTGGGACCTAGCTGCTGCTTCCACAGCTTTCATTCATTCTTGTTGATTTCCCCCCAGTTCTTGAGACTTTTGAGGATTACGTGACATAAGCTGGGTGATTCCTCATTGCCTGCTTGGCGTTCTTGGGTCTGCTAAGTTTGTTACCGTCCTGCATTCCTGATTCCAGAATTGTGTTGTTATAGTTTCTTGTGCTGTCCTCTCTGTCCTTGAGGATTTGTCTCCTTAAAAAATCCGTTTACTGTACTTTTATGGTGGTTTTGGAGGGAGCGAATTTAGACGGCTGTTGGATCGATCGTTCTACCTGGAAAAACATCAGCAATAGTAATAGCAAATAGTATTGCTTACTTGATGTCAGTCACCATTCTAAGGGCTTTGAATAATTAATTCTTCTAAATTTGGAAGTCTGAAAAACTTATATTTTTTGCCAACTCTCAGAAAAAAAATCAGTTGGAAATCAAGACTGAATCACCTCTAATAAGTTCACTCAGAGGAAGAGAACAGCAGACCTGCAGAGGAGATATATGCTTCTCTCTCACTTTTCTTTCACTTCATTGCTTTTCCTCTTTTGAGATATATATATATTTTTTTTTTCCCCCCCCCCCCCACCCCCCACAGAGGAGTGTGCTGCAGCTGCTGCACTCAAAGAGCGAGGTGGTACGGCAGTACATGGCCAGGCTCGTCAACGCTTTTGCATCCCTGGCAGAAGGTGAGACGGCAGCTCTCCTTGCCGACTGAGGGAAAAAAATGAATAGCTGAGAATTATGTTTTATTCGGCGGACAAAACTGGAGACTTAAGCCCGGACGCGGCATCTTACATAGCTCGGAGGGACAGCCCCGAAGAGGCAAGGGGGTATAGCCAGGGTATATAGGAGTTTTTGCAGCAAAGATGAGGTAGACGGAGCATCAAAAGATGACTGTTAAAGAAAACCAGACATCTCAAGTTAAGGAATTCAGCACTTTTCTGTGTACGGGAAGATGCAAGAGTCTGGGCTCACTGAAATCATTCCTTTGACAGGCACCTCAGCGATCTAGGGCCATATCCTGTGCTTTCCCATCCTGAACCTCTTCAGGGTGCACCGCTGGGGGTGGCTGCAGGGGCTGAGGGCTTGGCAGTGGGCAGCCCGTTGGTCTCCATCCTGAGTTCCCTCAGGGCTCACCGTCCAGAGTGGCTGTAGTGGCTTGATGTCACAACATCCTTTGCTTACTGATACGGCAGGCAACATTTTTTTTTTTCATTGATCCCTTCAAAGAGAAGAGCTAGGTCTTGTGGATGTGTTTTTCCCTGTGAAAACACATTCTTCCCCAAGTTTCTTAGCAATGACATGTGATTCCTCAGTTTATTACTGTTTAATGCATCTAAGGTCTTTTGAAAAACTTAGTTTAAGTTGTCATATTGCTGTAATTTATGTCAGAGCAAATTTTGATGGTTTTGGAGTTTATTTTGTTAGCCTTTGGTTTTCGTTTGTAAGCTTCCTGGTATTGTAACATAGTACTTTTGAGATTTGCTCTCAAGATAGCAGGTAATGCATTTTTTTATCATTTTCTGCTTAAGGCCCAGTAAGGTTGGTGGAATAAAGTGATCCCAATAAGCACTATACCCTGTCTTTCAAAACACTAAGCCTTTTAAATCAAGAGGATTTGAAAATTCCCCAAATAACATGCCACCATAATTTAATGCAAAATGATTTTACAAAATGCCATTACCTTCCATAAATTCTAATTTGTTTGAGCTCTTTTTAACATGAATAATAGGAGTTTTAAATTGTGACTGTATGACACTCCAGAAGTTTTTTTCATTCATTTGTTTGTTCTTCCAGCCATTTAACAAACGTTTTATGAGAAGCCAGGGTATGTGCCAGGGACCATTCATATAACACGGTTGAACTTTATGTCTGAAATTAATGTCATCTGTATCAAGATACAGGTTCACAACAGGCTAGTGATAGGGTTCCAGGTATGGTTCCTAACTTCTTCTCCAGGCCATGGGTGTGTCCAGAAAGCACTACTGGGCTGCCTCTATTGTTAAGACTAAGGGGTTCATAACACACGGATTCATCACCCCCTTTTTCCTTGTGATCTGACTTTTGGGTTCAAGATTTTGGGTAGGGACTTCCCTGGTGGTCCAGTGGTTGGGACTTTGCCTTCCAGTGCAGGGAATGCGGGTTCGATCCCTGGTCCGGGAGCTAAGATCCCACATGCCTCACGGCCAGAAAACCAAAACATAGAACAGAAGCAGTATAGTAACAAGTTCAATAAAGACTTTAAAAACAAAAAATGGTCCACGTAAAAAAAAAATCTTAAAAAAAAAAAAGATTTTGGGTAAATAAAAGACAGTGCTCCACACAAGAACACAGTGATGAATTATGTTTAGATGACAGGAAAAGTGGTTTTCCATTCATTAGATAGTTGATTGAGTAAAACCAACTTGCAGTTGAAATATGCTTTAACAAGTTTTCTAGAACATAAAATTACCCAAGCTCTACGTGTGTTATATGCAAGGTTTTCATAGAAAGTGGTTTTGGAGCATGAACTTAACACAAGACACATTCTCTCCCTTGTTCATCTCTGGTTATATTATTAGGTCGCCGCTACCTTGCCCAGAGCACAAAGGTGCTGCGGATGCTGGAAGAAAGGCTGAAGGAGGAAGACAAGGACGTCATCACCCGGGAGAATGTTCTCGGGGCCTTGCAGAAGTTCAGCCTCAGGTGCTGACCGTGCAGTAGGTCATGGTGGCGCCTGTGAAATCAACTTGGGGGTTGCTTAGCCACTGTTTTGTGCTTATTTGGTCCCAGTGACAATCCAAGATGCAGGTGATGTGTTTCAGTGAATGCTTAGACGCGGTTGGGTGGCTTTCTGAAGAGCTGGAAAGCATATCTCGGATCCACGAAACCATCCTCTGCTCCTACACTTTAAAGCACTGTTATATTCTCCTAATGACCATCATCTCGTGCTGACCAGGTGCTAGATGCTAGATTGTGTCTCAAGCCACGTGCAAGGTTTGGAGATAAGCACATGAATGCACCCCGATAGAGCCTCCACCTGCAAGTGCTCAGAGTTCACTGTGGGAGAGGCACGTGTAAATGCACAGTCACAGTCGGTGGGGTCGGTCTCTCTGTGGAAGTCAGGGGTGGAGCCTCCTGGTTCCTGGTCCACCCATCTCAGCCACCTGCCCTGTAGTCTCAGCCTGGACCTGGTCATGACTTGGGAGTGCTCCACATTAGAGATTTAAAACTCAGACACCTCTTCTTGAAGCAGATCTGCTGTCCTCCCAGAGCCTTTTTTTTCTAAATTGGCAGCATTATTAAGGTGTATTTTACATGCCACAAAATTTACCTGTTTTAAGTGTGCAATTCAGTGATTTTTGGTATATTTACCGAGCTGTACAACCATCACCACAGTCTAATTTTAGAACATTTCCATCACCACAGAAAGAAACTTCATGCCTATTGGCAGTCACTTTTCACTCTTACCCCTCGTGCCAGGTAACCACCACTCTGTTTTCTGTAGATTTACCTGTACTGGTGTGGTCTTTTGTGACTGGCTTCTTTCACTTGGCGTAATGTTTTTGAGGTTCATACAAGTAGCATATATCAGTACTTTGTTCCTTTGTGTTGCCAAATAACATCCCATTACCTGGACAGACCACATTTTGTGTATTCATTCATCAGTTGATGATATCTTGGTTGTGTCTACTTTTTGGCTATTACGCATAATGCTGCTATGAACATTTGCATACAAGTCTTTGTGTAGACCCATGTTTTCTTTTCTCCTGGGTAGGTATCTAGGAGTGGAATTGCTGGGTCATATGCTAACTCTTCCAGAATCCATATTCCCTGATGACCACCTGACTTTCTCATTGACTACTAAGAATTTTAGTACCTTGAGTCCCTAACTAACTTTTTCTTCCCACCAGATGTGGTTAACATCTGACTGAGTCTCACTAATAACCTAAAACCTGAAAAGGGACATACTCTAAGTGTGTATATGTTTTGTGGGGGGAAAGCTGTAGGTGTGCAGTTCCTACTATTTGCCATGTCCCTGCTGATGAAAATTTCTTGTTCTACCTATATGAATTGAAAGAACTATAAACAGTCTCCAGAGTTATTACTTCCTCAGATCATAGGAACATGTTTCTGATTTGTTTATAAAGATGATTTAGCTTGATGTTGACTGTATTTGAAAAACTTTTAGAAATTTAATAACTGTAGTTACTGTAGTGCTTAGTCCCGTCAATTCTTAAGGTTGACATGATAACATCCACTGTAACACACTGTGATGAGGAATTGGATTTGGTAAGATTTTACACCTGGACCTTGGGTAGAAAATAATTCCATATAAATTGTATTACCCAGGTTACTAAACTACCCTTACTCTATAGAGATCTGAATCAAAATGGTATTGAGCTGGTTTTATATGAGCTGGTCTTCTTTTTTTGTGTTTCTTTACTTTAACATAGCTCAGAGTGCCTAAACTACATTATATAGACTAGACTTCAGGTAAAAATCTGTTTGTCAGTGAACCATTTCTATGACTCTGTTTCCTGGGTTAAGTAGACCAAAAGCTATCAATAGATATTTATTAAGTATTTGAAGTAATACGCTGCTAATTCTAAATATTGAAAAGGAAACTTTCAGAGTAGGAAGTCTCCTTACTGCCTTATTTTTCTTTAAACCTTTAATAATATCCCTGAAAGGTAAAGAATTTATTGTTGTAGTTTCCGTTGTACAGGTCTAACCGTAAGATATTCGCCAGGGTCCATAACTTCTGTAAAGTTTCTTTTCTGATAGGCATTCACACTGCTATGTACTGTCACATGAAAGGTTTCTTGCTAACTCCCTGCAGGCTGTTTCATCCTAGGCGCCCACTGCAGACAGCGATGATTCAAGATGGCCTCATCTTCTGGCTGATTGACATCTTGGAGGAGCCTGACTGCCTGTCAGACTACACGCTTGAGTACTCGGTGGCCCTGCTCATGAACCTCTGCCTCCGGAGCACAGGTCTCACTGTTGCTGTCCCCCTGCCCACCCCCAGCTCTGGAGTACCCACTAGCCTGATGTGGTCTGCCTTTCGTTTCCCTCCCAGAAAACTCAAAACAGAAAAAGAGTGTGAAGCATGTCCAGCTAGGTATAAAGTTATTGAATCTCTAAAGCCAAAATACCACTCTGGCCTTGGAAAGAATAATTTTTATATATACGTATATGTGTGTGTGTGTGTGTGTGTGTGTGTGTGTGTATATATATATACATATATATATATATATATATATATATATATGTGCAGTACCCACATTAAGAGGAGATTGAATTGCATTACGTTTTTCTTCATTTTCATTGCATTATTCAAAGGTAGGAAGTGAAAAATTATGATCTCTTTTATCTGAAGACAGAGAAGTATGTTCCCAAGATTCCACAGGATTAAGTCGGTGACAGAGTAGCGACATTAAACCAGGCTTTCCTGCTCTTAATCACAGTTGCCTTCCCCACTCCACCTTGTACAGACAGTGATTCCCATGTGACATCTCAGGTCATTTATGTCTTGATCAATAAAGGGAGTGATTTTAGCTTTCCTGCAGGTTCCATCCCACTTAAATGATCTGTTCCCTGGGATGGAAGAAGCTTCCTTGGAGAGGTGCCACATCTGGCCCATGGCTGACCTCTGTCTGAGAGGGTGTTGAGAAGGTGTTGGGAGAAGGTTACCTGGATAAATAGCTCAGGGGTATTTGTTAGAAGCTCCTTCACCCTCAGATGCCTTGGAATCTGAACCACCTAACTGTGTGTTGTTGACTGACTAAATGACTTACTTCTTATCTTCTCTTTTAAAAAAATAGCATATGCAAATTTCCTAGCTTTAAAACACTTATCAGATTATAATCGGCTTTTCTTTATTATCATCAGTTTATTTGCAGTGATTGTCATGATGATGTTTGGAATTCCTGAAATAGCTAGAGGATTTTTTTTTTTAATTTATTTATTTATTTATGGCTGTGTTGGGTCTTCGTTTCTGCGTGCGGGCTTTCTCTAGTTGTGGCAAGCGGGGGCCACTCTTCGTCGGGGTGCGCGGGCCTCTCACTATCGCGGCCTCTCTTGTTGCGGAGCACAGGCTCCAGGCGCGCAGGCTCAGTAATTGTGGCTCACGGGCCCAGTTGCTCCGCGACATGTGGGATCTTCCCAGACCAGGGCTCGAACCCGTGTCCCCTGCATTGGCAGACGGATTCTCAACCACTGCGCCACCAGGGAAGCCCCAGCTGGAGGATTTTTAAGTGATGGTGTGTGCACTTGGGAGGAGAGCATGGCCCTTTGACTCATCGTGCTTTCAGTGTAGTGAACAGCTCTGACCTCCTGAATAATAAGAACCGCCACCACTTACTGAGCACTGGGAGTGTGCCGCCCTATACTGAGCTGCCGGGACTTCCCTGGTGGTCCAGTGTTGAAGACTCCGTGCTTCCAATGCAGGGGGCGCAGGTTCAATCCCTGGTCGGGGAACTAAGGTCCCACATGCCGTGGCGCTTGGCGGAAAAAAACCAAAAAAACAAAAAACTGATGCTCTCTTTCTGTCTCATGCTCCTGTCTCCTTTTCTCATATTGCTTTGGGAAACTTTAGTGTTCGCATCCTGAGATATACTGAGCTACTTAATTCTACATCGCCCTTTGAGGTGGACATTATAATCCCCAGGGGACCCCAGAGGAAGACATTGGGCCCCAAGTCGGTGAAGTGACTCACCCAAGGTCACACAGCTCACAGGCAGAGGAGCCAAGGCTCATATTCAAGTCTGCCTGACCTGAAACTGTGCCTCTGAGTTTAGACATGTCCTGTTTTGTTTCTGTCTTTTTCTCCTAAAGGGAAGAACATGTGTGCCAAGGTGGCGGGCCTCGTGCTGAAAGTTCTTTCGGATCTGCTCGGCCACGAAAACCGCGAGGTACCCAGTCAGTGCCGTAAGCCCCGGGCTTGGGGGAGGGTGGCCCGGGGTACTTACTGCACTTGCCCTCTTCCAAGTATTTGTGTAAGCTACGTCAGAGCTTTTGCCATTTTTAAATTCTGGAACCCAGAGCAGGAGGCTATTCCCTGGCTTCCCATTTGTGAGCACAGCTGCCGTTCGCTGGCCTGTGCTGCTCCCTCCCGGGGATTATTTTTTTCTCCTGGTCATCTCCCCCTGCTTCACTCCTCCCCGCATGTTGACACTCCTCTGTTGGGTTTAATATATGTCCATGGACACGTATGTAACCTGAAAATATATTTAATATTATGGGTGTGTTCAATTTGTATAAATAACACTGCCCTCTACACCTCATCCTCTTCCATTTTCACTGTGTCTTTAGGACCTTTCTCTGTTGCTTTCTGTACGCCTAGGTCCTTAACCCTCGCTGCTGTACAGCAGCCCCTTGTTGGCAGCCCTCCCGTTTCACTTATCCAGTCCCCCAGGGGTGCCCCATTTGCTTGCCTTCACCCCTCTGTGCCACAGCCGTCATCGGTGGACGTGGCCACACTTCCCCCTCGAGGGCCGGAGTCGGAGCTTCCCTGGGGCGTAGACACTCGTCACTGCTGACTCACCCCATATGTCAGTCGTGGGTCAGTGTCCTGCCGAAGTGTCCTCAGGATGGCCGTCCTTGCTTCTGCTGTCATGCGTGTGGTGTTCTAGCCAATGGGAGGCAAGCCCTTTTTAAATAAAATAGAGGTCTGGATCAGCTAACACACACTGATTATTCTCTCACCCGCCTTCTACAAATGCCTTTGTGGAAACCATGACATCACTTTGCACCTGAAGCCAAAACCTCCACAAAGATCGGCCCCCTTTAGCCGGCTCTTGATATACGTTAAGAGTCAGAGAAGAAGCCAACAGGAAAAGAAGGATAAAGTGTATAAATGGACAGTTTATAGAACAGTAAATCTTGATGGTCTGTAAATATGAAAAGATCTTCAATTTTGCTAGTAGTCAGGGAAATGAAAATAAAAACAAGTATAGGATGTCTTCTCTTACCCATTAGATTAGCAGAAATGAAAAGTGGTAATAAATCCAGTTCTGGAAAAGAGTGCTGGGAAATGAGACCCCCCCCCCCCCCGCCTTGCTGCGGAGGGAGTGAATGTAGCATGCAGTCCACTCGGAAGGGGAAGCCCATTTATCAAGCGGCTGCCATGTACCATGTCCTGTCTGGCTCGATGTTAGGGTTACCTATGTGAGTAAAACATGGGTCCTGTCCCTGAAGAGCTCATGGAGAGACATAAGTATAAGTTGAAAAATATACTAAATCCTGGGAGTTAGCTGGTGGCCTAGGGGTTAGGATTCTGGGCTTTCACTGCCGTGGCCCGGGTTTAATCCCTGGTCAGGGAACTGAGATCCTGCGAGCCGCGCAGTGCCGCAGGTAAATAAATAAATACTGAATCCAGCGCAGAAGCGGAGGGAGGTATGTACAGGGAGCAGAGCAGTCTGTCTGGGGGCTCAGGAAAGCCTTCCTCTGAGGTATGTCTGAGCTGAGTTTTATTTTTTTATTATTTATTTATTTATTTATTTATTTATTTATTTATTTATTTATGGCCACACGGTGCGGCCTGTGGGATCTTAGTTCCCTGACCAGGGATTGAACCCGCACCCCTTGCATTGGAAGCGCAGAGTCTTAACCGCTGGACTGCCAGGGAAGCCCCTGAGCTGAGTTTTAAAGGATGAACCATAGGTTTCCAGGTTAGACATATATGGGAAGAGCATTCCCAGCAAGATGAGCTGCTAGAACCAGGCCAGGGCATGTCACAGCGTGCTGTGTGTGTGTGGGCAGTCCCTTAAGTGGAATCTGTGTAGTGTGAATTCCAAGTGGCAGGAAGGAAGGAGCAGAGGAAGATGATGTAGAGGCCAAACCTTGAAGGGCCCTGTGTTCTATAGTAAGGAGTTGGGACTTTCCAGGTTGTTCCTACAGAAGGTTCCCGAGGTCCGGGGGAGGGATGATTTGGCCCATGCTGTAGAATCTTGGCAATGATATGATGGTTGGGTTAAAGGGTGAACATAGAAGGCAGAGAGACCCTTTTGGAGATCTCATGTAGCCTAGGTCATGGACGATGATGTCTGAACAAGGACTGTAGCGGCACCTATGGAAAAGAAGGGTCCCCACTAAAGATGGCTTGGAGACCCAACATTGGAGGGTAAGAAGAGACAGGAATCAGTGAAGCCTCCAAAGGTCCTAGCCTGAGTCATCAGGATGACGTTAACTCAGCAATGACATGTAATGGGAGTCAGCTTTGGGAGAGAATGATGCCCTTGGTTTTGAACTCTTAGCTTTAGCTGTTGCCCTGGGGCGTGCCAGTGGAGATGTCTGTCATTTGGAGAGCTGCATCCTGGAGCTCAGGGAGCTGTGAAGGTGGCAGTGCTCACCCTCCTCGCTAGCCAGACTGTTCTCAAGGGTAGTGTGTGATGTTTGAGTTGTATGGTATTTGAGAACCTGAAAATGACTTTTTTCCTCCCCTTAAAGATACAGCCGTATGTGAACGGAGCTCTGTACAGCATCCTTTCTATTCCATCCATCCGTGAGGAAGCGAGAGCGATGGTAAGAGAACGTGCTGCGGGATCAGTCAGCTTCTGTCAGTGCCATGTTCAGAGGCTATTAGAACAAGGGGTTCCTGACGGGGCCCCAGGGAAGGGCTTCAGATAGCTTCTGAACTCCCTGAAATTGTATCCCAAATACATATTTGCCGTTTTCTGGGGAGAGAGTTTGTGGTTTTTATCAGATTCTCAAGGGATCCCAGCCGACAGGATTAAGAACCACGGCGTCAGAAGTTCCTTGAAGGTTTATTTTTTGGAAAGTTGTAGACATTTTTAAAAATTGAAGTGACTCATTTTAATTGGGGGCTTTGGGAATGCTTATGGATTTCATAGTAGGAGAAGCTTAGCAACAAAATGATGAAACGGGGGCTTCCCCGGTGGCGCAGTGGTTGAGAGTCCGCCTGCCGATGCAGGGGACGCGGGTTCGTGCCCCGGTCCGGGAAGATCCCACATGCCGCGGAGCGGCTGGGCCCGTGAGCCATGGCCGCTGAGCCTGCGCGTCCGGAGTGCTCCGCAACGGGAGAGGCCACAACGGTGAGAGGCCCGCGTACTGCAAAGAAAAAAAAAAAAAAGAAAGTGATGAAACGGAGAAAATGATCACCCAAATTCACCTCCAGGCTTGCTGGAGGAATTGTGGCAGTGAGACCTGGGGCAATCAAAACACTCCTCTAATCTGCAGGCATTCTGATAGCAACCAAGTGGAAGAGATAAAACTGATCAAACTGATAAACTGATAAAACTGTCTGGTTGGAAAAGAGTTAACTGAATATTTAATGTGGTTACTTTAGTGTTTATATTGGAAGCATAAAACAAACCTCAGGTGATTAGCATCTTCTTTTGAGATGACAAACTTTTCTAGATCTAATCAAAACCATTGGAGTTTTGTCCTTTTTCCTTACGACATGTGAAACCGTGTGTGCGTATTAAATGCTTAGAATGAAGGGATTAAATATATTTCCATCGTCAAAACACAGGCTAAATTCAGTTTGAGACCAATGAAGCATGTTCTTCCACTTGGCTTTGCTTACTTAGAAGAATTACTAAATCTTCTAATGGGTCATCTACAGTTACATCAGCAGTTATGCCAGAGACAAAAACTTATTTAAGATCCATTCTGTGTGGTCACGGTAAACAGTGAAATTTAATTGCCTACTGCTTTTAAAGAAAAAAAGAAATCTGCTTTTTCAGTACAGAACAGGAGAAGATAAACTTGATTAAATTCTGCATTATGGGCATTCAGGTCAAAGAGAGGAATTGTCAACCAAGGCAGAGAACAAGGAAGAAAACATGTAGGTTGAAGAAAAAGAAAGAACAGAGGTGACACGGGAGTCCAACAGCAAGAAGGGCAGACATCCAGGGCACAGGGGTGGAGAAGGTGGGCTTAAGGGCAGGTAGGGGACAGGCACCGAGTGGGGAAAAGAGGTTCACTGTTGTTGGACACGAGGGGGGTGACCCTTAGAGATCATCCAGGCCAGAGAGAAAAGAGATGGAAGAATGGGACAGCCTCAGAGCCCTGTGCAGCAATATCCAGAGTTCTCACACATCTGTCACTGGAGCCCCAGAAGGAAAGGGGAGAGAGGTCATGGGCAGAAAAAGGGTTGAATAAATAATGAGGAAAGGGCTTCCCTGGTGGCTCAGTGGTTGAGAGTCCGCCTGCCGATGCAGGGGACACGGGTTCGTGCCCCGGTCCGGGAAGA
>RJWK010044009.1:0-18546 GCA_004363435.1 Platanista minor
AGATAACAAAGAGTAGAATTACACTGATCTCAACTAATTTCAAAATGCTTTTTATTTCTGCATATGTCGAATACTTTTTACAGTTTAAAAAAAGTGATCTGTTTTGAAGGTGAGACTGACAAATCTTCAAATTAAAAAGGCAAATATGTGAAGGAGCTAAACTATAAATCAAATATATTTGGCAAGGGAAAGACCAGAAGCTTGCTTACATTAAATTCAGAAAAACTTTCATACTCTTTTCTGTAAATACTTTTTTTTTTTTTTTTTTTTTTTTTTTTGCGGTACGCGGGCCTCTCACTGTTGTGGCCTCTCCCGTTGCGGAGCACAGGCTTCAGACGCGCAGGCTCAGCGGCCATGGCTCACGGGTCCAGCCGCTCCGCGGCATGTTGGATCTTCCCGGACCGGGGCACGAACCTGCGTCCCCTGCATCAGCAGGCGGACTCCCAACCACTGCGCCGCCAGGGAAGCCCCCTGTAAATACTTCTTTTTAAACTGAATCAGAATAGCCACACTTGGAACATTTTCTGTTATCATTCAATATTTTTAGATAATTAAAACCTGGTCCTAAGCCTAAAGTGGGCTTGATTTTGGAAAGTAACTCTTTTCACAACTGGCTTGATGCACAGAAACCTGTTTAAAAATAGACACTTCCTAAAGTCTTTTCTTCGCATGGTCACACACTGATGCTTAGATGTTCCAAAATCTAATGTGGCCACAGTAGTTTTGATAACCAAAGTCATTTTTTTCCATCTTTAGAAATCTACACTGGAACAACCATATCCAACAGATCTCAAGCTACTGTGTGTGTGTGAATGAACATTCTCTTTTGTTTCATACCTGAATGCTGTACATCTATTTTGGACTGTATGCTGTGTTTGTGTATTTATGCTTTGATTCATAGTAACTTCTCATGTTATGGAATTGATTTGCATTAAACACAAACTGTAAATAAAAAGAAATGGCTGGGGCTTCCCTGGTGGCGCAGTGGTTGAGAGTCGGCCTGCCGAGGCAGGGGACACGGGTTCGTGCCCTGGTCCGGGAAGATCCCACATGCCGCGGAGCGGCTGGCCCCGGGAGCCATGGCCGCTGAGCCTGCGCGTCCGGAGCCTGTGCTCCGCAACGGGAGAGGCCACAACAGTGAGAGGCCAGCGTACCGCAAAGAAAAAAAAAAAAAAAGAAATGGCTGAAAGAGCAAAAAAAAAAAAAAAAAAAAATGGAGTGTAAAATAGGCTCTGGCCACAGGGAAAGCCCTTGGTCAACATATGCTCAGAGTTGTGAGTACTAATTCTATCTATAGCTTTCATTTATGTGGCTTTCATTTATGACTGGATCTGCCTTACTGTTGCCCTGTGTTCCAGAGAGTGAAGATCAAAAGAATTCATAGGAAGCACTTCTTAGAATTTCAGAAACGTACAGACCAGAGATGAAATGCTCCTTTGGTCTTGCTTTTTTTTTTTTTATATGAACGAGGTACCTAGTTTTCTCAACCTAACATTTACCTTCGAGTTGTCAATATATCTAACATACTGTTTTCCATAATCATTGCAGAGAACTTGAATTATAAATAATCCAAGAGACAGACTCAGCATTGCTTTACTTTGCCAAGAACTTTCCATTGGTGATTACTGATGTATATTTCACATAGTAATTAGCTTAATGCTTGTTCTGGTCGAGCAGTTGCCGCAGGACAAAAACTCCTCAGAGACAGCAGGAGGTGACGGGAAATGTGCAAGGGTGTCCTGACATGGCCACGGTGACCTGGCAGGAGAAGGGGAAATGGACATTTTTTCCACCCACTGTGTATAGTGTCCTATCATATACTGCCTGGGACGTAGAATCATTTTGGCTTCTAAAGCTGGTGTTTCATCTGGAAACCAACCAACCACTTCTGTTAGGATTCACGTGAGGAGTCATCTGGGATCCTACTTTATTGACCTGGATAAACTAGGTCCATTCTAACGTGTGTTGCTGCCACCTATTTTTTTTTTTTTTCCATCAAGTATTGACATTACATTTGGGAATTAGAAAAATGTTAGCTTGTTCTAGGAACAAAGCTTTATGAGTGCTGTATATGAAAAATGCATCTGTATGACTGTTTTTCGAATGGTGCCATTTGAGTTCCAGGCATCTGAGGGTATGCCTGGCAACAGGTCATCTCTTACATGTAAATCTGGGCTTCCTGGGACCTCTTAGGCTGACTGCACAATATTTCATTCTAGTATTTGTCATTCCCCTCCTGGAGTGTTCTGAAACATCAGATCCAAATCCATCCATTATTTTTTGTTTTAGATGTCATGAAACGCAGTGTTAGAACTGATATATATTTTTTAAATCCGTAAGTAATTCTGGCACAATGGTGATTAGAAAAGAATACAATCAGCTCCAAATAAATTAGCTGTCAAGTGGGACAAATAACCATGGGTCCCTGGGATGCTTACTGTCCCCCAAACTTTATTTTGGTACCACCTGCTTTGATGATCATGTCTTGTGGGGGGATGTATATTGGATTAAGAGGCAGGATGCTCTGTTTCCAGTCCTGTCTGTGACTGACAGGCTGCGTGAACTTGAGTGAGACAATTCCCTCTCTGCGCTTCAGTTTCCTCATTTGGTTGGGACTCGATTCTTAAAACCCTTCAGTTTAAAAGTCTAAGAATCTTACTAGTGCTATTGAATGGTTGTTAATAATGAGTTTCATTTCCACGTTGCTCTGTCCCTTCTCTACTTGAGGTCCTCCCCGGCCTCAACAGAAGACCTTGACGGAGGGAAAAGGCAGATTGCAGGTTAGAGAGGAAGGCAGAACTTGTTAGTATGTTACTGAAAAGCAGCGTCAGTTCCTGCCTGCCCTGACACCACCTTGGGTCTTACTGTCAAGAGGCTTATTTTCTAGCATCTCTGTGGAGTTCTTGAAATGGGGAGAGCCAAACCAGATAGCCATCAAGAGTTCCATCCTTTACAAAACAGAAGTAGAGACACAGTCGTAGGAAACAAACTTATGGTTACCAGGGGGTAAGGAGGGGAGGGATAAATTGGGAGATTGAGGTTGACATATACACACTACTCTATATAAAACAGATAACTAATAAGGACCTACTGTATAGCACAGGGAGCTCTACTCAGCACTCTGTAATGGCCTATATGAGAAAAGAATCTTAAAAAAGAGTGGTATATGTAATATGTATAAATTATTCACTCTGTTGTACACCTGAAACTAACACAACATTTTAAATCAACTCTCCTCCAATAAAACTTTTTTTAAAAAATTAAAAAACAGCTCCATCCCTACTATCCTGGGGGTTAGGGTGGCTGTTTAGGTGGGTGAGAGGTGTCTGAATTATACTTCCTAATTCCAGAATCTGCTGGTCCTGTGGAAGGCTCTGGGTTTACTGAGACATAGTTCTAAGTTCCTAGACTTCTTTGATTCTTGGAGAGGTCCTAGTTTTCTACTCTGGAACTAGAAGACCTCAACTTTCTACCCAGCTTCTGTGAGCTTTCTACTTTTCTCTTTACAACAGATACAGGATACTGGTCCTCACATCCCCAGTCACTGTCTGACATCTGACTTCACAGGGAATGGGCCTCAATGGACCATGATGCTTTCACCCACCAGACTCAAAGTATAGATGCACCGCAGTCTTCTGCTATTGCTTCTCTCCCTTACATTGATCCTTGGGATTTAGACATAAGTCTTGATTGAACACAAGATTTACAAGTCCAGTCCTCTTTGTTGCAATTTGGACTTTAGATCACCCTGGACTCATAGCTCAGTTGGGCCCCTAGCCCCATCCTTCAGCTTAGTTTCTCCTGTGGACTACCATTGAAATCTTACATTTTCTGCCAGGTGAACTGTAAGGAACTGTCATGTGGCAAACAGGAAAAGGAGCTCTCATGTTACTGATATTTTGGGTTGTGCAGTGGAGTCGCTAAAGGATTTTAGTTGTTTGGCATGTATTTCCTCTGGAAATCTGAGACTATAAGCATTCTAGAAGCAAAACAAAAGAACTGAAGTGGACCACATCAACAGAAATGCTTACACATTTTTGTCTTTAATAGGTAATAAGCGGATAGCAAATTGCCCTGCCAGAGCTAATGGGGAAGTTAATTCATTGCCTGTCTGTAGCGGCCTCAGTTCATTTGTCCAAAAATAATTCCAAAGATGAATTGCACCTTAGATTCACTGTCTATAATTTTGTAACTTGTAAATGCTATGATGGGAAGAAGTCACTAATTTAATAATTTAAATTTGGGAATAGTTGAGTGGAAATAAAGGTATTTGACCTCTGCTTTATGAACTCAAATTTGGGGGAAAGTATTTATGAGTTTGACCAAGAGGAGCTTTTGAGTCCATTAGTGGTCGCAGCTGCTCACTATAAAGGTGACAAGTTTGCTACACTGAAATGTTGCTGCTGTTCCAACAGCTTATTCGTCAGGTCACAAGGTAAGAGGCAAGATCACAAGATGTTTCTGAGTGTTTGCAAATTCTTGGGGAAAGTAGTATTATTCCAAATTGTATGAAAAAAAGGCTTTTGATACTTGAAGTAAGTATTAAGCATCATCACTTGTGATTGCTCAGCTTTTAGTCTTGTTGCCAAGGCTACCCCATTCATCATATAGACCCCTTTTCCATGTACACATGTTTACAAATAAGAATGTTCCATGCCAAGGAGGTTTGCTAGACTTTAGAATTTAGTACCCAGTAGAACTGATTTCAAGGATTTATAGGAGGTAAAGCTGCAAAAGTCATTTGAGATAATTTAAACCAGCTCCTTGTTTTAAAGTTGAGGCAATTAAAACAGGAGGTTAAAGAAGTCGATCCAGGTCACACATCTTTGTAGCGGAAGAGCTCCAGGGCTCCTGATTCCCAGTTTTTTTCCTTCTACCATGTATCATGTATTGAAAAGGGTTAGAACTAAATGAGAAAAACAAAAGTTAAAACACTGCTTTCTTAGATGTTTTTAATGTGGCTTCCCGGTGATGAAGCTGAGAAACGTAACATTTCAAGGGGGTTTTACTCAGCTGCCTTTCAGTTTATTACCATTCCCTGAGAAGTTTCTACAGCAACCTGTTTTCTGTGCTCCCAGTGTGACCTCCTTTTAATTTTGTGCATAATTAAAATAGGTGTTTCTTTTGGATTTAGGGCTTGGCTTTTGTTTTCTATCAGCTTATTGAACAGACGTAAATGAGCTCAAATGAATTATGCAAAATTTCTGTGAAGTGAGGGATACCTATGCCACATGCTAAAATAATGTGCTTTGGCTTCCTATCTGGTGGCTATGTGTATTTAATTATGCATAGAATGCCCTGCTGGGAGAAACTTGGACTGGATACAGTCCCCTCAGGAAAGACAGGGATCCTGGGTGTGAATGCCAGGACTTTCTTTTCTGCCCCATTCCCTCGACCCTACTCAATATTCAGCTTCACCCCAGGTTTACCTCTGATTTTTAAATAGGTATCAGGATGGATGTCTTCTTTGTAGATAAATCTCCCTCTCTGTCCTGGCTACCAGCTCAGCTCTGGTTAGGTCATCACTCGGCCAAAGGAGCCACCGTGGTCTATCAAAATAACTTGTTAGCAGAAATGCTTAGTGACACTGTTATGGGTGGAATTGCCCCCTTCCCCCCAGTTAATACATTGAAGTCCTAACCCCAAAGCCTCAGAATGTTACCTTATTTGGAAATGTGGCTGTTGCAGATATAATTAGTTAAGTTAGGCTGAGGTCATACTGGAGCATAGTGGACTCCTAATCCAATATGACAGGTTTCCTTAAAAAGGGGAAATTTGAACACAGACATGCATAGAGGGAGAATGCCACGTGAAGCGGTTAGGCTGCCGCAAGCCGAGAAACTACCATGAGTTGAGAGAGAAGCCTGGAACAAATCTTTCTCTAGAGCCTTCAGCGGATCATGGCCCTGTTCATACTTTGATCTTGGACTTCCAGCCTCAGAACTGTGAGACAGTAAATTTATGCTGTCTAAGCTACTCCTTTCGTGGTACTTTGGTATGGCAGCTCTAGCAAACTAATACAACTCTAATGGGAATTTGGTAAGTCATTGGAAAATGTGTTGAATATGGCTTTTCCTGGATAGCTAGGAAATCACAATGACTTGGTCCTGCCTCCTGCAATGCACTGTATCCATCAAGGTCAATATTACTGGGTTGTTCAAAATAACAGCAACTTTTGTACAGCTTAGGACATGATCAATTTCGTAGGAAGAATGTAGCCATCCAAGGGTAATACAATTTATCCTTCCTTAATATTTGATAACCCTATGCTCCTCCAACCTAAACTAGCCTCAGAAGCAAATAAAAAATGCTGGCAGTTCAGTGATTCAAAGCTATCTTCAACTTTAAATAGTATTTGAAATGCAGGAATTCTCAGTCTCCAAATTAATAAGAGCAAAAGTTTGATCTTAAATTGTTCCTAGTAAAATAGTTCAATTCACAGCTCTAGTTTTTGATCATAGCAATGAAAAGGGGTATTAACTCTGGTCACTTATGGTTTCTAAGACCTGTCATCTAAGTCTCTCCAAGGATACCCCAAAGCCAATATATATTGAGAAAACTAGAAGTTGAATGTCAGGGAGTGGGAGATGGGGGTGTGGATAGAAAAACCTCCTTGAAAGTTATGTTTTTGTCTGCATCTATACCTCAGCTGAAACCTAATTAACACTTACTAAAAAGAGTCACCTCCAGATATTCCCTACTTCCTAAGTGGTGGAATATTTCCTTTATAGCTACATATACTGCCCCAAAAACCCCAGAAATTTTAGGTATTTTGGCAATAATTGACAAATTCTGTGTCTCTAGTTTACATCATTTAGTGTTGTGTGATACTCCCTGAAGCAGAGATTCAGTCTCCACGTTGTCAATTACTGGTTTCTGTACCATTTGGGTCCTATGTGCCTCACAGGATTTTGGCCAGTGCCCAGATAACTTTAGTCTGGGAGACTAAATTTGGCTTGGAAGCAGATTCCAGTCCCAGGGACAGGTATGGTCAATATTATTTTTTATTGATTCCTCAACTTTGGTTTTGTGATACATTTTTAAGCAAGTTCCTTTACCTTACAAGTAGGGAATAAAAGATTAATGTTATTTCTTTTTGGTACTAAAAAGGAAATATACTTGTTTCAAAAATATTTCTGTAATTATCAGAAGAAGTAGTGAAGGGAAACAATGTTTTCATGCCCCCTTGCTAAAACCAGCTGGGTGGTTTAGAAGTGTACGTGTTGGGCTTCCCTGGTGGCGCAGTGGTGGAGAGTCCGCCTGCCGATGCAGGGGACGCGGGTTCGCGCCCCAGTCCGGGAAGATCCCACATGCCGCAGAGCGGCTGGGCCCGTGAACCATGGCCGCTGAGCCTGCGCGTCCAGAGCCTGTGCTCCGCAACGGGAGAGGCCACAACAGTGAGAGGCCCGTGTACCGCAAAAAAAAAAAAAAAAAAAAAGTGTATGTGTTTAGCCCAAGACAGGGTATAGATCATCTACTGCTTATTTGGAGATGTTAAGTTTTATTATTTTTCCATACTAACTAAGCTTAACTCTAAGTTTCCTAGCAGTAAAGTCAAATGAAAATATCATGCTTATGAGCTTCCATTTTTTAGTAGAAGAAAGCATGCCATCTCATCCAGAGAGGATTAAGTAACAGGCTTTGGTTTTTTGGAAAGGTCCTGGCTTCCTGACATATATTAGGTTGGCAGTCGTCTTGGCAAAAGTTTTACAGAAGGGTCTATTCTAAGTAAAAGGAGACTCTATAGATACTGTTCTACAAAGTAGGCAGAGAAGTTTACCAAGTATAAAATAAGTCGATGGGAATAAATTTCTTTGGAGAAAGCAGTGTAGCCCATTTAGAGTCTGTTTCCATCTCATAGAACTGTTGGCTCTTGTGCTTCTATGGAGCATAGGCTCTCAATCAGAATCACTCGAACATTGAGAACTGATCATAAGCCATCAATAGCAAACCTGAAATCTCTTTAATTGCTCATAATTATATTCCATGAACACAGCTAATATGGATTGCATTTGTTACCTAGAGCTGTGTTATTAATTACTCCAAAACTTCATAGCTTAAAATAACAAACTCATATTATCTTTCAGCTTTGGTGGGTCAGAAATCTGGGTGCAACTCAGGGTCTTGCACTCAAGGGGTTGTCTGGGGAAGGATCCATTTCCAAGCTCACTCATGTGTTTGTTGGCAGGATTCAATTCCTTGCTGGCTGTTGGCTAGAGACCTCCCTCAGTTCCCTTGCATGTGGAACTCTCCACAGGGCAGCTTACAACCTGACAGCTGGCCTCCATCAGAGTGAGTACTCAAGAGAGAGCAAACAGGATAGAAAATAGTCCTTCTGTAACCTAAGCTTGAGAGTCACATCCTGTCACTTTTGTCACAATTTATTTGCTAAATTGAGTGACTAGGTCCAGCTACATATAAGGGGAAGGGTCTACACAAGGGCATGAATATCAGGAGTTGTGCATCTTTAAGAGCCATGTTAGGGGCTGCCTACCACATGGATAATAGGTTTTGTTGCATTAACTATAGTTGTTTTTCTTTTTTTTTTTTTTTTGCGGTACGCGGGCCTCTCACTGCTGTGGCCTCTCCCATTGCAGAGCACAGGCTCCGGACGTGCAGCCTCAGCAGCCATGGCTCACGGGCCCAGCTGCTCCGCGGCATGTGGGATCTTCCCGGACCGGGGCACGAACCCGTGTGCCCTGCATCGGCAGGCGGACTCTCAACCACTGTGCCACCAGGGAAGCCCACTATAGTTGTTTTAATTAAGTAATTTGAACTGTGTGTTATTACCTTTCTGTTTAAAAGGTAAGTTTATCCCACAGGAGCTATACAGAAAATTCCATACTTATTGAAAGATTTTCCTTTACTGTCTCATAACATAATATTAAGAACGATATTGTATAGTAATCTACTAGTTTCAGCATAGAAATATTAATGATGTCAAAAACTCTGTGAAGGGGAAATTAATAAAGTAATTTCACAAGTGAGAGAGGTGTCATTCAGAAAAATAAATGGACTTTTTGCAGTACTATACAGCTGGAAATATGCCTTTCATGATTATTTTAAAGGCATAATTTATGAGGACTTTTTTGTCAAAAGCTTCTGCACAGGTCTAGGAAGAAAAAGTGCTTACACTGTTTCTTTTAACTATCTTTTGGTCATCATCTTTATGGAGAGCCAACAATGTGTATATGAAAAAACTAAAAAATGAGACAGAATTGTGTTATTTGCAATTCCTTCAGTCTTTCCTAATGATGCCAGTTCTAGAGTTGAGTTGCAGTAGATTGGGGAATATTTCTGCTGTGAAAGTTTAGGGAATAACCAAGCACATGGATCTGTTGAAGCTTGGATCTACTTGCAGATGACTGAAAAAATTTTATGATCTTTTTTCCCCATTGGCATGATTCTTTGATTCACTCAGAAAGGAAACTTCTGTGTTCTTTTCTTACTCAATATAGAAACTTAGAGAATAGAGGCCAGAGTTTGAAGATGGACAGAAAAAAAGGAAGGAAGTAGAAGGGAATGATGAAAAAATTCAGGACACTTGCTGATTTCTAGCTATGAACTCGAGATTTAATTACTCTGGAAAAGCCACTGCATCGATCCTGGGGAGGTGGATGAGGGGTGAGGCTCTGTCCACCTTTCACACGGATCAGGCTAATGAATATGTACCACTCTGGTTAGGTCAGCTATAAAAACGGGGCAGAACAGATTGCAGACAAGGGGTTGTTTAACAGACTTAGCTGGTTTTATAGGGATTTTGACCACCATAAATGCTAAGTCAGCTGGGTATGTAGAAACTGTCATGTTTATGCTTCACTTGGTGAAAAACAGTAGCATATGGCACAAAAAATTGTGAAAAATAAATCTAAACTTTAGTGTCCCAGAGTTCACATAATCAGAAACATTAAAAAAAAATTTTTGGCTAGTGTTGTTCTCCTTTAAATTACGTTTCTATGGAAAATATCTTTAATCCTCTTGAATGTGGATGACCTCAGTTACCTCATAATGGACCATTCACCCCCAGACTCTGTTAGGTTCTTCCAACCCTACACCTGCAGTCCTATAAAACTTCCTAAAACACCTATGTCACTATCTTCACAGAGACACTCGATAGCTTCTTATTCCTGCAAATTAAAGGTCATATTCTTAACATTTATTCAAGATTTGCAAAATCTGCATCAATTTTTCTGTACCTTTGTAACACTGCTTAACTAAAATATAACCCCCCATGTTAATTTTCAAATCCAACTGACTACTTGACATCTCAACTTAGATATAGACATCTCACATGTTGTACGTCCAAAACAAAGACTTTTGATTCCTATTTCCATCACCTGTTGCTTCCTCAGGCTTCCACATCTCAGTACATGGCATCGTCATCCACCATCAGGTCAAAAGGTTACATGTCACCCTGGATTCTTACGCTTCCTTCATGACCCTGTCATAGTCAACTCATCACCACATTCTATCCAGAATACCTGTTAATTACATCCAAATTGAACTATTTCCTATTACATCTGCTGCTTCCATCTAGTCTGAGTTACCATCATTCTTACTAAATGACTGTGATAGACTCCTAAATATTTTCCTGTTTCCATGTTCTCATCCAAATCTCAACTTCCACATACAGAAGAATCTTAAAACATTTATATCAAGTTATATCACTCCCCTTCTTAAAACATTCCAATTATTCCCCATATTTCATAGATTCGAGTTTGCATTCATTACCATGGCTCCAAGGCCCTGCATGTCTTGGCTTCCTTTTTCTGCTACCGTTTCACTCCACCATTCACTATGCTCCATCACACTGGTCTTGCTTTTACTCAGAACATGCCAGCCTGTTCCTTCCTGATGGCCTTTGCCCTTCCTGCCACTTCTGACTGGGGTGTCGGTTCCCCAGAGCTTCACATGGCTTTACTCCTTCTGGTCATTTAGATTTCAGCTCAAATGTTACCTTCCCAGAGATGTCTTCCCTGATCATCCAACCTATGCAAGAGTTCTGTGTACTTTCTATTCTACTTTCTTATTTTATATTCTTTACAGAACTTGTCACTAATTTTGTTTACTTATTGATTGCCTGCCTCCACCCTCTGGACTATAAACTCCCTGAGAAGTGACATCTTCCCTGGACCTCTTCGACCTCTTCACTGTGGTGTCCCAGGTCCTAGAACAGGGCTAGACTGTGGTAAGTGTTCCGAGCACATTTTACAAATTGAATGGTATCTATATTTTAACCATATTTGTCTAGGTATAGGCTCCTGAACATGGCATAGTTTTATATTTCTTGCATTTTTAAAAGCATTTCCCTTGGTTTGAATACCACAGGCTTTCCCTCTCTACTTTTGAAAATCGTTCACATCTATCCAACCCCCATTCAAACACCACCTTTCTCAATCACTCCAGCACACAGTTATGCCCCCTCCTCTGCAGTCCTATAACTATTGTCAAATTCATCAACCTTTTTTTATTATCCATATGTCACATTGAAATCTAGATTATCTTTTTATGTGTGTATGCCTTGTGTCTTCAGCTGGATTATAAGTCCTCTGAAGACTGGGATCTGAAGACATTTCAGGTATTTTGCCCTATTATCTCTTGCTATTAAAATATACCATGCACATATATACACTACCAAATGTAAAATAGATAGCTAGTGGGAAGCAGCCGCATAGCACAGGGAGATCAGCTCCGTGCTTTGTGACCACCTAGAGGGGTGGGATAGGGAGGGTAGGAGGGAGATGCAAGAGGGAAGAGATATGGGGATATATGTATATGTATAACTGATTCACTTTGTTATAAAGCAGAAACTAACACACCATTGTAAAGCAATTATACTCCAATAAAGATGTTTAAAAAAATAAACAAAATGAAATATACCATGCATCTATAGACATTGAATGAATATTTATTGATTAATTCATTTTCATTCTTACACCTAAGCACAGTTTTATGAAGCAATTAATAAATTTGAAAGAATTCTTGCTCTTGGTGACTGCTAACATTTTCATTTAAAAAGGCTCTATTTTAAGGATGCATCTGAGAAACTAACTTCCAAATAAGTGGTGCCAACTGGAAACTTTAACAATGAGTTGCTGGTTTCTGCTATTCCTCCCGTTTGTATAGGTAGATGTGAGTTTAGAGGATTGAGGTAGACACAATAAAGCTTGAAGAATACTTGCAGAACAACTAAACGATTCATGAACAGGCAAGAAACTTAAGAGAGATACACTCTGTAAAGAAGAAATCCTTATTAGAACTTAAACTTTATTTCATAGGAAAATCAAGTACCCAGTCTTATAGAAAGATCAGTGTCAAAAGAAGTGTTATCTTTGACCAATCAAAGTTCATTCTTACCATTCCAGAACTTGCCAACTTGTTATATTCTTCTATTCATCCTCCCTCTCTTCTCCTAGGAAATAACATTAAATAAAATCAAGCATCGCAACTGTAAACTTCTCAATTTTCTACTTTTCATTTATAACGCTATCTAAGCACTCATTCTTCTTTATCTGATTCCCTCCTCTTCCAAAGGTAGCAGTATCCCTGATTTCAAAGACAATCTACCAATTTGTCAAATAACTGTTGATCCCACTTTTCCCCAACTTGTCCAAGACTTGATCTATAATTACTTTTTCTCCATATTTAACATCTAACTGAACTGCCTCTTCTTCTTTCAGCATATAGATATGCTAACCAGATGGATAAGTCTTGGTTCTCATTTTCCATTTGACTACCATGCTATCTTGTCCTCCCTTCATATCAGCTTATAAGAAGTTATATTTCATATCAGCTTATAAGAAAGAATATTTCACACACACCTCTCCATTCTCTCATTCAAACCTTATTCTACTAAGACACTGAGCTCTCACCATCTCCACCTTTAAATTGTATTGTAATAAACAAACAGATGAAGGGTTTAAAGCAAAATTTCCAGTAAATTTGATTCTATTTACTTGAAGTAGTTATATTCTATAAAATCACCACAGAATTAGCAAATACTGAATCATTGCTCTGGGGGAAATACAGGGTTAGGTTCCTGTGAGCTTCTAGTCATATTTTCATCACCTGCTCTATATGTAACCTTGTTTTTTTGTGTTTCTGTCTAAAGGCACCTTATTTAATGTGTATTTTTGATTTATTAACAATCCTAATCTCCAAAGTACCATCTCATCACTTTCGTCTTACTCTAGTCATTGGAAGCATGTCACCAGATCCAGCTCACACACAAGGAGAGGGGATTACAGAAGATGTGGAGGGGGGGGGGGGGGGGGGGGGGGGGGGGGGGGGGGGGGGGGGGGGGGGGGTGGAGATAACTGGAAGCCATTTTAGAAGCTATCTTTCTCCCAGAGCTTTGCCCCTTTTGTCCTGCTATAAAATATTTACTGAGCTACTGTTTTGTACTAAGTACTATAGAATGTACTCTAGGCAAGTATAATCAAATCTTGTTAATTATTAAAATTACCCGAGGAAGTGCTTATAAATATAGACT
This sequence comes from Platanista minor, assembly GCA_004363435.1. Classification (NCBI taxonomy): domain Eukaryota; kingdom Metazoa; phylum Chordata; class Mammalia; order Artiodactyla; family Platanistidae; genus Platanista; species Platanista minor. The sequence continues at coordinate 13,493 of RJWK010044009.1, forward strand.
CTTGGATCTCACTTCCAGATAATCTGATGCAGTAAATCAAGATAATGTCTGGGAATGTGTACTTTAAAAGCACCTTCGGTAATTCTGATAACTTATCAGGCTGGAATCCAATTCTGTGGTATTCTTTCCATCTGGAACTCACAGTCTAATGCAGAAGATAGATGGGTAAGCCAGTAATTACTGTTGAGTTAGATAAATGCTGTGTTAGAGGCATGCTCAGGATAATTTGATGTATAGAAGAACGTTTAAATGGGGGAGTTTGCAGGTAGAGAAGAGACAATAGCTGCTTCTCAGAGGTTATATTCATGAGCAAGTCCTTTGCAAATAGGATTAGCAAAGAATTAGGGGAAGAGAAATGGGTTTCAGGTAGGAGGAATAATATGTAGAGATCTGAGCTACCATGACAAGGAGTTATAAATAGTCTGGTATGAATGGGAAATAGTACCATTCTCTGGAAGTACTCAGTGGCCCGTCTGTGGTACAGTGAAAGTGGCCAGTTGGGTTACCCAGGGTTGGTGTTTTGCTGTGAGGTTGGAGCAGCAGGTGGAGGGAGTTATGGAGAGAGGCAAAGGAGCAACTGAAAGAATGGGTCTAGCAAGTAAGGCCATGAAGTGAAGCAGGAAGGGAGGTGAAGCTGGGGAGAAAAATATGGTGAAGACCTCTGTGGGTTCTGGATGCATGTTTGGAGGTTGGGAACAGGAGCACGGGCACGTTCAGGGAGCGGGGGCTTCAGACCCGCAAGTGCTAGAGATGGAATATTCACAGTATAGCTCTGGGAGGACAAGAAATGGGAGACTGGCTGTCATCTGAACTGACAAAGAGAAGGGGAAGAAGTGGACAATGGTTCTATCATACTAGAATCAGCAAAGCTTGGCTTGTTAAGCCCAGGACTGAAAACACTCAAACAATTTATTTTTGATAGGCACCAACTAGAAGGTAGGCTTCATTTTCAGTGGAAGACAGATCTTCTAGGAAGTCACATACAGGTGAAAGGCTCCTTTATATCCTAGAAAGGTGAGTAGATCCAATGGATTCTATAATTAAATAAAATATAAGTTTTATAATATACATTGATTTGACTACTTAGAATTATGATTGAAAAAGTCATGAGAATGAAAACCTTTGCTTCCCGTTGATTATCAAAAGTTTCCTTATTTCTCCTGAGAGAAAAATATCAAATTATTAGTGGGTAGAAGCCTGCCAGTTGGATATGACACTACCCCATTGCCATGAACCTCTGGGGAGAGTCTTGTGGAGACCTGAGCAACCCTCACACCCACGTGGGGACTCTCCTCAGTACTGGAGTGGATTCAGATGCCAGGCTTCACCCAGTGAGACACACATTATGAATGTTCCTGAAAACGCTTCTCCCTGAAATATGTTGAAACCATCTCTAATGGTTCCCAACTGCAAATGCTTAACTTTGGGCAGAGCTTGGATTCCCCACTTAATCATAATTAGAGGCCATATTAATAAAATCTATGAAATGGTTCTGTGAAGAATTGATGACAAATTCCACTCCAGGTGGTTGGGAAGGTAAGCAGTAACGTTTCCATTTACAGTCTTTTGAGAGATTTCGTTCTTGCACAAAGTTGCTGGTGCTTATGTTTCTGTATCATTCAACGTCTTCTAAATCAGTGAGGATGTGCTGGGGCGGCTACTCAGTATACAAACCTGAAAGCGCGATGCAGTTCTCAAACCATCACACATGAAAAATGACGCCTGTTATTTCAGTCTTCCCTCGTGAATCCAGTTGCACGTGTGTTTTAAACCATCCAGAGAACATTTTCGTCATTTTATGTTCCTGAGACTGTGGTTTCTGGTGCAAAGAGCAAAGCAGAACTGAACAAAATGTGTACTGCCTGAGGGTCTTCAAAGGAGTTGTCCAAATGCCTCATGAATCAATAACTGATAGACTCAGCCATGCAGGGCATTTGTTTGTTGCCTCTGATGGTTTGGACACCTTCTCTTATAAACAAATTCCTTTTGAATAATAACGCACATCAAATAAAACCTCATGGTAATGCCCCTGAAGCTGGTATTCTCTTGGCAGTTAAGCTCTCTTCTCAAGATTCATGGGGACCTGCTAGTTGTAATTAACTAAAAACACTCACAGGTCTAGCTTTAAATAAAAAACTCAGACCAGAGAGCAGATCCTCAGAGTATTTACTTATTTATTACTGTGGTTATGGGGAGATTTCAAACAAATAAATCTAGCACCAGTCTTAGGCAACAAAGGAGTGCTAGTGGTTTAAATTAAGTATCTAAGGGCTTCCCTGGTGGCGCAGTGGTGGAGAGTCCGCCTGCCGTTGCAGGGCACACGGGTTCGTGCCCCGGTCCGGGAGGATCCCACATGCCGCAGAGCGGCCGGGCCTGTGAGACATGGCCACTGAGCCTGCGCGGCCGGAGCCTGTGCTCCGCAACGGGAGAGGCCACAACGGTGAGAGGCCCGCGTACCGCAAAAAAAAAAAAAAAAAAAAAAGTATTTAAAATATTTGGCTTGATAAATCTGCCTTTGCTCTAAGGATAAATACTGAACCCTTTTGATCTATCTTTGAAGATTGAAAATGTATTTCCTCTTAACATGTATCTATCTTCACTGGCCTGGAGTCTGATAACAAGAGTGGGATACATAACCCCAACACCCCCTTTCTGGAAGAAAATCCTTTAATTAAAAAAATTATTTTAAAACATGCATGCCCATTACAGAAAACCCAGAAAACACAATCAAAAATAGCCTAAAACAACTCTCAAATTCTAAACCACACAACAATGATTATATATTCCATTCAGTTTGGCACCTATTCTTCTTGACTTATATGTGTTATATGTTATGTTATATCTTATAGCTTTCTATCTTGTCTGACTACAAGCTATTGCTGCCCATACCCACAGCCTGAAAACAGAGCTGAAGGACATACACTTGCCCTCCAGTATTCACTGTGGCCCTGTCTGGGCGTTTTTTGTTTTTTGGTTTTTTGTCTGTGCTGGATCTTCGTTGCTGCGCGCCGGCTTTCTCTAGTTGCGGTGAGCAGGGGCTACTCTTCGTTGCGGTGCGCAGGCTTCTCATTGCGGTGGTTTCTCTTTGTTGCAGAGCATGGGCTCTAGGCGCACAGGCTTCCGTAGTTGCAGTACATGGGCTCAGTAGTTGCAGCACTAAGGCCCTAGAGTGCATGGGCTTCAGTAGTTGTTACTCGCGGGCTCCAGAGCACAGGCTCAGTAGTTGTGGTATACGGGCTTAGTTGCTCCACGGCATGTGGGATCTTCCCGGACCAGGGATCGAACCTTTGTCCCCTGCATTGGCAGGATTCTTAACCACTGAGCCACCAGGGAAGCTCCCTGTCTGGGTTTTATAGTTGCTTCCTTATGTGCCCTTTCCTGCTTCCTTCTTTCTCTCCATTTTCTTTTGCTCATCCTTACTAACTGTGTTATTGTGGGCAAGTTACTTAGCCTCTCTCTGTCTCCCCTTTTTAAAATATTTATAAATAAGAGTGGCTGTGAGGAAACCATAGGGGAAGTAATGTAAGTCACTTGGCATAGTGACTTGCAAAGTAAAAGCCAACTAATGGTCGTCTCTTAACTGAATGTCCCTTTGGAGTGGGAGACTCACATTCTTAGAGCTGAGATACTTGGGGCAATGAGTAGACACTGTGGAGAAGTTACAATGGTCACCAATGGCAATTAGCATGAAATAATCTATTTGGAAGATGACATAATTGTTTACAAACCTTTTAAAAATTCTAAACAGGTTTGGTGCACATTTATCATGGTTTTCCTGCAATGTAATCTCCTTTCTACCAAACCTGTTTGTTGTTTATATCTCTTTACCTTTTCTCTGTGATTAATAAAAATTGTATGTTTTCTATTCTGGTTAGAATATCTTTTGTTTTAAGTTGTAAAGGTTTTTCTGAATGTGTCTAATAATGGTAATTGGATTAAGGGCTCATCTCACACAGCCATTGGAAACTAAACTGACCCAAGACAATGACAGCAGTCTTTTTCAATAACCACTGGTTCTCATGCTGCAGTGTCAGCCTCTCCAGGGACTCATCATGGGTGTGCAGAGGTCAGTGTGGACCTTTTTTCAGAAGTGGTCATGATGCTGAAAACTCAGCCTCTGTGCACTGTTGCCAAATCAAATCTTGGAGACTGAGCTTTGGGTGAAGTAGAAAAGAATAGCTTTATTGCTTTCACAGGCACAGGGGACAGAGTAGGCTCCTGCCCCAGAAACTGTGTGTCCCCACCTGAGAGGATTTGATGAGGCTTTTTATAGTAACAGTTCAAGGGTGGAGTAGCTGATAAGATTGCGCAGGGCCTGCACTCCTCTAATCTGGTCTCAGGTAATTTTCTGGATGAGCTTCTTTGGTTCCTTTAATCTGGCCTCAGGTGGGGGTATAAAGAATGCTTTTCTGGTATAAAGAATGCTGACATCTTCCATTTGTTGGGTTTTAATAATATAAAGAGCTTAAAGACATTGTTATGTGTATCCCTTGAGGCAGACCCTGCCCCAAGGCTGCACTATTGTTTCTTGGCTGCTCCTCCCTTGACTCTGCATCCCCTCCCTTCCTGGATTAGCAATTATTTGAATCTGCCCTTTGGAACTCAGGGAAAGTCATGGATGCTAGAGTCTGTTCCCTACAAGAAATGAAGGACACACAAAAGGCTTCTGTGCCCAGGAGCCCTTCAGGGTCCTGCTCAGTTTCAGGCAGTTCTGACAGAGCCAAGAACCTTGAGTTCATTTTGATTCAGCTTTCAATGTCAGGGTTAAGAACATTCAAATGACACAAGAACACAGGACCTCCATGGCTCTATAGATTATGGACACTAAGAAGATCTGCTTGGGCTTCCATGGTGGCGCAGTGGTTGAGAGTCCGCCTGCCGATGCAGGGGTCACGGGTTCGTGCCCCGGTCCGGGAAGATATCACATGCCGGGGAGCAGCTGGGCCCGTGAGCCATGGCCGCTGAGCCTGGCATCCGGAGCCTGTGCTCCGCAACGGGAGGGGCCACAACAGTGAGAGGCCCGCGTACCGCAAAAAAAAAAAAAAAAAAAAAAA